>VWZT01003943.1:280079-297075 GCA_013397055.1 Pachycephala philippinensis | reverse complement strand
TATATATATGCATATACACATATATACCTATATACATATATATATATATATGTATCATGGGTATTTCTTGCCTGAGATGAACCAGTAGTGTCCAGTATCATTCCAGTTACTCCCACTTCTAACAGGAAAAAAGGTGCGACAATATCATAGCTTTTTAAGAGACTTTGGTACACCTAGAACTGATGTAGCTCCTCTCTCTCTTGCAGACTCAAAATGTTGCATACCAGCAATGGCAACTGATGTTTGTTTCTCCATCAGGGAGAAAGAGAATAACAGTAAGTGATGCAGTAAAACTGGGCTACAGCTTCAATAACACCCTGTCCCGAGTGTACCTGCGAGCGCCCTACCACAGCAACGAGTCCGACGTCAGCATGGTGAGTTGTTGATCCCAGCCAGACACAAAGCTCTGCTGCTCCCACTGCCTCTCCAGAACATCAGCTCTCTTTTTCTGCCTGGGCTCAAACAGGTCAGTGGTGTAAAAATGAACATGGTCACTTCCACTTCCATGTACAGGCAGCGGTGGCTGCTTTTGCTGATTGACACGACTGTCTCCTGTCCTGTTGGTAAGGATCTCTTCCTTCTTCACCACCACCTAAGGATAAAAATAACCAACTAAGCAGCTAGTACAAAACACAGTACTCCCATTCTCACTAATAGAAGAGGTTTACAAGCTTCCCTCAGAGCAACATGAGCTAAGAGTCTGTGGCTTTAGTCCCAGACAAACACAGTCCCTGCTGTGACACTACATTACTTGTGTTCCCAGTGCAGTGTCATGCCTTGTCTCTGGTTTCTCAAACCCCCACATTAGATGCAGGGAACTGGAAACAAGTAAAACTGCTATAGAAGAGCCAGGGAGCCTCCCCTGGACTAATCCCACAGCCTTGGCTCTCCTCTTTCATACAGCTCTACGCAAGGCATGCAGCTCTGCATCCTTGGGACTCACCTAGCCCTTTTCTCTGGAGAGGCAGGACTAGCCTGGCTTTTTGCAGAGCAGTGGTAGCTGCACCTGGCTCTCACAGAAGAGTATTAATGTGAACAAGTGACGAGGAGGCACGAGGTTTTAAGTTGTCGTGACCTTGAAGCCAATATTTCAAGAGGGTCCAAACAGGTTGCTCTGTGCCCTATTCCTTTTGCCAGTAAGCCCTGGGACCAGAAGGACAACAGAGCAGGTAGCTGGGAGCATGGCTGCCAGTTCTTCTGAATAAATTAATGATTCACCTGCAACTGGTGATTCAGGTCTGCTTCGAGTGCCAGGGTCTCAGTGACAAAACAGCCATCATTTGGCTAATATCCTACAAGGGGTTGCATCAGTGAAAGCTGTAGAGATATCCTGGTGAAAGGGAATCAGGGAAAGGCAGAGACATGACTGACTGGTACCTCCAATTGCCCCTCCTCTGGGACTGTCTGTCTAACTCCACAGATGGCATCAGCTTCACTGATACTACGCTAACATGGACTGTGCCAAGAGTTATCCCCACACTAGTGGTTCAGGAATCCACCTTTCTGTCTAAAAGCATTGTAATGGGAGTGGATGATCAAGTCATAGTAAATCCAGAGGAGATGAACTACTCACTGGAGCACAACGAGACACACATCAGAGTAACCATTCCTATTGGAGCAGAAGGAGGCAAGCTAGAGGTTAGTGCAAACCTGCCACACACAAATATATTTGGGGGCTTATACTACAGATGTTTCCAAATCATGATAATTCCAAATACTGACTGATTGCTGCTTAAAATTTGTAGATAAAATAAATATTTGAAGGACTAGATGCTACTTCCCTGTGTTTTGAAAGCACCTATGCAGAAACTAAGAATTTATGATGATGAAACATGATAGAAGCAAGAGACTGCCTTTTGTTAGTATTCTATAAGACATACTAATAAATCAAGGGTAAAAGTATTCCTGGAAACTGGAATTCAATTGTCTATGTTGTTAAATAATGAAACTAGTTCTGGATAATTCTGGCCTGGCTCAAGGAGTAATTTCCCTGCCAATTTCCAGACATAGAAAGACAGCATGATTTAGCATGGGTCAGGTTCTTTGCATGTGGTTGGGGTGCAGTCACCTGCTTTGAACAGTTTGTTCCTTATCAATATATAATTTACAGATAGAGAGGTAATGTCAAAAAAAATGTTCAGTAGAACAGAGTGGAATAGTTTGGGCTGAAAATCACCTTTAAAGATCATCTACTCCAGACTCCCCTGCCATGGGCAGAAACATCTTTCACTAGAACATTTTGCTCAAAACTCCATCCAGCTTGACCTTGAATATCTACAAAGAAGCTGTCAATATTTCCTAAAAATGACATTGGTGTGATTTTGACTTATCCCCTTCAGGAGTTCACTTTTTGTGTACCGGACAGAACAAAAGACACGACTGGTAATCCATGGATTGTAAAAAACCCCACAAATGTGGTGACATGCTACACTTAATGAGGACACCCCTGAAAACCTGGTACTTCCTTATTAAGGATCTCAGCAGTATCTGAGCCACACATAGACCAGACAAACAGGCCAAACTACCAAACAAAAAAGCTCCATTAGGAAAATCCATCCCAAGTTATACTAGAATACGATTTTCTCTTTCTAGTTTAAGAATTTTAACCATATTCAGTCATCTCTTTATTAAGCTACTGAGAATTAAGACTTAATCACACTTTTTACCTCCTAGAGCTCCATATCTGGTGGTGTATATGGAGTCATTTACAGTATTGACCTGTTTCTGGAGCACACGTGGACAGATGCAGGTTGGCAAACCACGAAGTACACAGTCATCAAATCCATCACCACACCCTTCATGCCACGAATACCAACTGTTATCAACAGTAAGTGATTCCTCTCACTGATTTTTACCAATCTTTTGCTGTGCTATACATTGCTCCACCTGACTTGTGCCACACATCTACATTTACCAGAATATTCTCAACTCCCACTTCCAATCTGCTAGGCAAAGTCAAGATTCAAGTACTGTATTACAAAGAAAAGAAAAGAAAACAAACAAACAAAAAACCTGAACAAACCACCAACAAAAACCCTTTAGCCTTAACTTATAAGTTGCTGATAAAAATGTAAACGTTCCTTTAATGTTAACACCCGGATTTTTCCAGTAAGCACTGGGACCATGGAATAAAGATGTTGAGATGTGCAGTTATCACACTGGGAAGAAGAACTATCTGAGGACAGCATTCTTTGATGGTATTTTCTCCCCCAAACTGCCTGCATTTGATACCTTGGGAGCATACTGAAATCATTGTGCCACCCAGTGCTGCAGTCATGGTTTTTAAATTATATTTTCCAACGCATTAAGGCACTAAGCATATTTGAAGCTTTCTGGATAAGTGATATAGAAAGAAAAAGGAGCCTCTTATCATATATTATTTTTTCATATTTTATGTGGCTGAACTAGATTCTAGATTTCTTTATAGTAAAGGCATTGCACATCATAGTGCACCTCTAGAAAGTCACTGAACCCACTTCCTATAAAGTTGTATGTATTTGTTGTTAATCCTCTGCAGCTTGAAGCAATTCTCATGTGCTCAGAGTATTTCAGATCTGACTAGAACACAAACACTCATTAATCAGAGCCATTAAAGAGATGGCTGCTGGCTAAGTTTCCTGGAATTTGAATGGGAGGCCACCCCAACCGTCTTCGTTATTCGATCCACATCAGCAGTAATTTGATGTTCTCTCCCTGCAGACACTGTGCCAGAGGAACGGCTATTTAATGTTGTATTTGGACACTTTCTTCCCGATGTCTCTCTGGTGGCAATCGCAATAGGAAATGTGCCATTTACCCTGAGGGAAGCACAACACCACGGCTTCAGGATTTATGAAACTCCCTTTCCTAATGGAACAAAAGGATTTATCCTGGAAGTCTCTTTTGATGATCCATATGTTCTAAAAGAGGTAGGATACAGCAGGTCAGCTCAGCAGCAGAGTGGAGGAGGTGGGGCAGTCCCTTTGCAGAACATGGTCCAGCTTTTATTAACCAACAACAGTTCCTTGATCATAAAGGTGTCAGTGAGTCTGAGCTCATCTGAGTTAAGATTAGAGGCTTTTATGTCCCCACCTTGCTCTCCATAGATTTCTAGGAGATCAGTATCAAGTGTAATCAGATGGCATGAAATGTTACTTTCTTAAATGCCTGTCAGCATGGCTAATGTCCGAGTGCACGCCCAACAGGAAGAGGTTTGTCAAATCTTTGTTAGATGCTGCCCCTTGAAACAGGAGTGTCTAGGAAAAATAAATCAATTATTGCAATGCTGGCAAACACCAGCTTCCAAAATCCAGTAACTCCTGAACCCACTGTTTGTGCAGAGCCATTTGACTGCTGGCACAGGCCATGCCCCATGTGAGCATGTTACGGGCAGGGTCAGGGTACTCTAAATGTAATGTTAAGCTTCAGACCATTTGTAATCTAAATATTTATGAAAAGTATATACTCACAGAGGGATTTCAACCTCTCATTTCAGTGGGAGGATGCATAACTGCAAGTCCTCTTTCAACCAAACCATGCAGAGCTGTGATGCTGTTACATGGAATAACATTGCGAACGCACAGGATTGGTGCAAATAATTTTCAGGCTGCAGTCAAACCACAGTCAAATTGCATTAAGGATCAAAGCAAGCAAAAAAAATTCCAAAGTATTTCTTTCAGGTTGAACACCAGGTTTTGCTTTGGGAGCACTTTCAGTAAAGTAAAAGAGGATATTGAGAGGGATCTCTCACAGCATCTCCTCACACCTTCTATTCAATTGATTACTTACTGTCCTGGGTTCAGCCCACACTCTGAGTAAAGAAGAATAAGGATCTGGACCTGGATCTCCCTCTACGAGCTCTTTCACCACTGGGCTACAGAGGAACCACCACTGTGTTCACTTGTCTTCATTTTCTGAAAAGGCACAACATTCTCCACATTTATGTTTGGCTGAAAGAGCTGTTGAATCCAGGCCAGATATCCGAATAGTTTTAGGCCAGCTGAAGCTATGCTTTTGGAGACTAAGCTATTTGCAGGGGAGAGGAGGGTGTTGGAATAATTAGTGTTGTTCAGGATATACATGCCTGCCTCTTCTGAAAGCTGCTGCAGCCTTACACTTCTCTCTCTTTCAGTATGTGAATAGAAATGAAACAAAATACACCCTCCTGGTTAACTACACCCTCAGCGTGGGTCCAGAGATGACACTCTATTATCATTCAGCAGAGGTGGAGTGTGTGCTTGCTGATATTGGTAAGCTTTCCCCTGACATTAACTGGTTTGCATCAACAGCATGGGTCAGGCTGTCACTGAATTCAGTGAGAACATTAGAGTGAGGGTGAGAGCTGTGGGGAAAACCCCACCCCTCGATAGCTCATTGCTGGTAACAGCCAAGTTGCTGCTCCACTGATGGCAGCTCTTCTGCATACTGGCAAGACAGTCTGCCCTCGAGACACTGAGAGCAATAAAACAAGTGTGTAAAAGAAGTTGGCTTGCAAACTCAGTGAACAAGATGCCTCAGAACATGAACATACATCTACTGGCAAAACTTTCAGACATTGCTACAAGTTTCAATTTGTCCTCAAACACAATTCTCTCTCTACATCCAGGGCAGAATTTAACTGACTCAAATAAATTGCTCTGATCTCCAAAGACAGCATTTCTGTAAGGAGAAACCATCCACTAAGAGCTGTACTTAGCAGGTTACTGAAACGAGCAGGAGGTCTGTTTGGTATTTTCTCAAACTTATTAGCTTTTTGCATGCCACAAAGGTGACGGTCTCCTCACCGTCCTATTTCATCTTTGAAGTAGCTCTTGGTTCAGCTCAAAGAAGGCTGATCAAAAAATATATTTACATACCTAGCTCAGCTTGCCTTACTGAAACAGGGAGCTGTCCTGGAAGCAAGCTGGCAGGCCACTGCTAAAGCAGGAGGACTTCCCATCCCACCAGATGTGAGCTGCTACACCCACTACACAGCCAAGCCCTGCAGACAATGCCAGCATGCACATAACAGGCTGCTGGTTTTTTTACCTGTGACAGAAATCCCTCCCTAGGGCAACATCACCCTCAAACCTTCCTTCACTGCTAACTCTTCACCCCACCTTCTTTCCGCAGAAATACCAGAAGCAGTTGGTGACTGTGATGAAGAAAACCTGTTTCTAACCCTGCCCACTTTTGGCTTGCACCAGTACTGGGACCTGTACCTCGGTAACAAGCTCCTGAACCGGCACCTTGCCCTCACCAATGGCTATCTTGCAGCTACCAACTCCACACACCTCATCTTGCAAATACCTCTGTTTGCTGGGGGAGTCATCTATGAGGTACAGGAGCTGTTTAGCAATGCCTTTGTGCCACATAGGTTTGCTCTCACAGAGTCCTACAGTCAGTCTGTAGTGCTGTGGTATTGCACATATTGGAAAACCTCCAGAGGGAAGGACTCTAAGCCAGAGCAAGTAGGACAAGAGGCATTGGACATGGACCCTTCTGGTAATGCCATGTATTATGCAATCTGCAGTCCCCACTTGTCTCTAAAAGATATGCACCGAGTCTTCAAAAACAAACTCCTCAGTGTTTTTAGTAAGATGAGGCAAAATGTCCCATCTGCACTAAGCCAGAAATAATATTTCAATATAGCTTTTATGAAAGAAGCTCTTTTAAAGGAACTTTTCTGTAGAAGTGTTAAGACATGGCAGGGGAAAATTGATGCTGTAATAAACGTTTGGACTATTCTACAATAATCAGCCAAAATTTATCTCTGTGACAGTGACTGATTTATTCATACAAGAAACCTTCTGCCTCCATTTTGCATCAGGCTCGAGTCTTCACACTGACTTAACTCTTGTGACTTGTTAGTATTCAAGTGGCACAAGCTAAGGAGCAGAACTTTGTACATATGGATGATGTACTGTAACAGGAGATTTCTTCCATCTCCTCCTTTGCAGGAAGTGTCCTTTCAGAAAATTAAAGCAAGGTTTGATGTTGCCCTAAGGAAAGTGAGAACTATGGAGACCTTACAGATGTTCTCTGTTGGCTGCAGTTTTAATTCTTCAGCATTTATAAGTAAGTTATCAACTGATCAATCACTAAAAAGATGTGTGATTCTTTCCTTGAATACTCACTCATAACCAACTCTCTGACTTTCTCAGTTTGCCACCCCAATGGTACCATAATGATATCTGCCCCAATGAAGACAGTTCCTGCCATTGACATGAGTAAAACCAAGCTAAGGGACAGCTCCTGCAAGCCCAGAGAGTATAACGAAGCCCATGCCTTCTTCAAGTTCCATGTCACTACCTGTGGCACTTCAGTAAGGGTAAGCCCATGGCCAGAGCAGATACACCTGCTGGAAGTCTCTGCCTCTCCTGCAATTTCTCTTTTGCTCCCCTGCCCCAGCTCCTGAGAAGAGTCAATTTATAATGAGCTTCCTATATGCACAGTTTGAAGGTGATCACATCATTTATGAGAATGAAATCTCTTATGAGAAGGAGACTCTTCCAGGACAGGGCATACCAAGAATCACAAGAGATCCAGACTACAGGTAGGAGCTGCTGCTCACTGACACTGCTCACTTTTGTACAGCTGCTGGGAAATAGATGTGAACACAAAAATTGCTGTTTCTTCTATTCTAGACTAACAGTCTTGTGCTACTACCAAGCAAAAGAGACCCTAGTGCTTGGTGCCTTCCCCAGTGACCCAGCTACATCTTCTCCCTTTGGCTCTGGGACGATGGTTCCACGTTCAAATACCCCAGGTGGGCAATTCTCTTCCCCCATTTTTAAACCTCTCTGACTTTTTCAGTCCCAAGTTTCCTTGCTAACACATGCCCTGCTTTCAACTAAAGAACCTCACTAACATTTCCTTTTCTGCAGCTCACAGAAGGGTAAGGCAAGCTCTGAATGTAGTTTCAAGAGTGTCCAAAGGTAAATCTCCTCCTATGGAAATGAGAGAATTTCCAAACATGTTTCAGTTGAAATAAAATTAAACAACAAAATCCCCTGACATTTTCTCGAGATGAATCCTTCATGGAATTCTATGAGCCCAGCACGGCAATACTCAAACGACCTGTGGAGCCTGTGTTTCTTGAGGTGGAGCTGAAAGATGAGAGCCCCAATGTCGAGTTATACCTGGAAAACTGCTGGGTAGCCAGATCTCCAGACTTCAACAGCACCCCAAGATGGAACATCACTGTGGATGGGCAAGTAGTATTAAATGTCCAATGCACTCATCAGCAAAGCCCTAATTTCTGCTTAGATCTACTGGTCTTTCCTCTCAAATAGGTGTGAGATCAATGGCAGTGAGTTTGCTGCAGAGTTCTGCCCAGTAGCTGTCAGCCCCAGGGTGAGACACCCTTCTCACTTTAAAAGGCTGGCAGTAAGGACCCTGGCACAGCAACTGGAACAGGTAGGATTGAGTGAAAGGCTCAGCTCCCACTCATGGACCCTATCCTGGAAGTCTGGATGATGCTCTCAGACATATGGTTTAGTTGGAGATAGTCCTGCAAGGAGCAGGATGTTGGACTTGATGATCCAAATGGGTCCCTTCTAACCCGAGATATTCTCTGACTCTATGCTTTGAAAATAGTTTATTTAAGCACCTCACAGACTTAAACCCTAGCCAGCCTTCAACTCAACTACCCTGACTGGTGTGCAGCTTTAATTTAGTTCTCTTCTTAAATCTCCTCTGCCACTCAACTGACTTGAGATTGGACTGGCTGGAGTAAACAAAAGAATTTGGTATGTAAATATGATTTTTATATGATGGTTCTGGCTTTGTGTAGGATCAGATTCATAGTACTTCAGCTCAAAATGTCTAAAGCAGAAAAATCAACTTAAATGTCCCAATATCCACATGAAGTTCAGCTCTGTTGTCTCCCATCTGTCCTAGCCACTCATCCATCTCCTCGGGTGTCAGCCCAATGGGCAGAGAAGCAGAGGCATGTGGGTTTGGCCTTAAACTTTGAGATTCTGTTCTCCTCTAAGGATTAAATACAGCAAAACACCCAGGACAGTCACCTGAGGGTACCTTTCTCCTTGTGCACCAGCGGAGTGAGCTGCCTGTCCTGACATGTACTGATACAGCCGTGGTGTGTTCACCCTGCCTGGGCAGCTCAAGTAACTGCATCATTATTTACTCAGCCTTTCACAGACACCTCAACTCTTGAACTTGCTAGAAATGAATATGATGCAATTCTGGCTTGTGCTGCTTCCTAAGTGTGCAGCTGCAGCAGGCACCAGATTGAGTTTCTGTCTAGCTTTGATACACTGCAGCACGTGACGTTTTAACTTCTCCTGTCTCAGCCTCTCAGTTACCAAACTGCCTGAGGGCTTCCTTGACACCAACTTTAAAATTCAAGGCAAGTTCAGCTAGAAGGTGCCACATGGAAGTGTTCAGAGAAGCCTAAGTCCAATCAGATGTAGTTTCTGCAAAAGGCAAACAAAAGACAAAACGATGCTCTGCAAAGTGGGATTTGATGTGGACCAAGTGGCACTTTTCCTTCTTCTTTTCAGGTGCATGTGCACTGTTTGGTGTCAGCGTGCTCTCCCACCAACACGCAACCTGTCAGCACCTGCAGAGGACAGTGCAGCTCAAGCAGGGAGAGAAAGGGTAGGTGTGGAGGAGAGAAAGAGCCATTGCAATGCACCCATGACCTGATGTTTCTCAGAGATTTAGGAGCTCTGACTCTGGCATCTGAAATGCCTTGAGCATGGACTGTGAACATTGACCCCACCTTTAGTCCATACTTAATACACAAGCATGTAACGTGCAGCATTGTATGTATTCTTTAAAAACTGCACAAACACACTGTGTGTCGTTCTCAGCCCTTCCAGGTCACCGTTCTGACAGTCTCCAGGGCTATGTACTTGCTGGACCAGTACGGATTGCTGCTCCAGATCTAAGATGACACACATAAACTGAATTTGGTAAGAACACCGGGCCCTGTGCACTCACCCTGAGAGGTCGTCATGCTTTGTGGCACAAACGATCCAGAGCCTCTCTTTGAGGATCTCAGAAATAAAAGTTCTGGGACAAGAACTAGGGAATGGACATGGTTTGCAGTCCCATGGTCTCAGCCTGAGCCCATGAGGGGGGAAGAAGGAGAGTTCCCTGCCAAGCCAAACACAGGTGGCGTGGCTCTGGAGCAGATGCCAGCAGCAGAGCAGGGCATGTTGGAGTTGGGCCACAGCTGGCAGTTTTGGAGCCAGGTATTATTTCAACAGGTTTTCAACAGGACTGCCCCAATCTGAGAGAAAACAGATCCAAAATTTTAGAAACAAACACTAAAGCACAAGTCACTGCCATATTCCAAGTGCTTTTGATGGTTCAAATCCTCCAAACAGTAGGGTTTATCCTATAGCTTCACCTGCCCTTGGAGAACCAGAGCTGCTGAGCTGCCTGCTCCAGCATCACTCCTCACTTCAGCCTCTGTGTGTGTCTCCAACAGCACCTGAAGGCTCTGCTGTGCTGGCTGCTTTCCAAACAGTGCCACTGGACACAGGAGCTACTTCTTCCAGGAACCACCAGAACTATTTGCATGAAGTTTAAAGAGCAGATGGTGGGACAGCACTGGAAAGTTCTAGGGTCTGCTAACAGGATCAGTAAATCTTGCAACCTGTTGCCTCTCTGAAGTGGCTATAGAAGAAAACTTACCAGAAAATGACCCAAGGCTGTGAAACAACACTTCTTATTTCTTCCAGCTGCTGAAATATGGACTTGCAGATCACTAAAATTATTCCAGCCCTGATTATGGCTGCTTCTTGTAATATTTCATAAAATGACTGCCAATCCTCCCATCTGAATGTAAAGTGCAAATCTGAAAAGTCAAATAAAAATGCACCAGAGCAATGTAAGCACAGAACATCTCCTTGCTAATGTGCAACAGCAACCATCTGGTGTACCAACACTGGTTTCAAAGAGCCAGGCAATCACTGCCAGCGTCCCTTCCACGTGCAACACAAGGGCACACGCTTCTTCCCATTAGTGCAGGGTTTTGTCTGCATCATTACATCAACCTGACATTCTTGGAAACTTGTTAGTTCCTCATTTCCTCTCACCTGCCCCTGTATGGAAAAGACTAATTCTACAAAATACGAGTAGATGGATGCTCTAGTAGGAGCAAAAATGACACCTGGTATTTCTGGTTTCTGTGCACACAGAAACCTTTTATTTTTTTAATATTATTTTTTAGAGATCAAGTACAAACGTGACACACAACCACCTGTAATCACTCTCAGGATGTGCCTACAGTGTAACTGCAGGTGTGGCTGCAGCATGTGTAGGTGTTCAACAGCAGTGCAGAGGTGGCAGATGGCACGCTTGTGCTGACAGCACACTGTCTCCAGGGTTTCCCAGCTCCTGCAGCCCCTGCCTTCCCAGGCTGGCTGGTCAGTGCACACACGTGTCCTGCTTTCCCAAAAGCTGCTGTCATGCCTGGGATGGTTGCTGAATAAATGCTCTCTTAAAGCTGTACCTGCTGAAGGAGTAAGATCTGTAAAAAGGAATGGGAGGGTGCTGGGACCCCAGGACCCCCCAGCAGCTGCCTGGGTGCTGCCTTCCTCTGCTGCAGGAGCAGTGCACTCTGCTGTCCACAGCCCACACTGCAGAGCCCAACAAGTTACTGCTCCCACGCCTTCGCCAGGAGAGTATATTCCCTATTTTTAAAAACAGCAACAAACTCATAAGTTTAGGTTAACTTTCTGTTAATCTAAAAAGCAGTCCTCTAGAAATTGGCAATGGGGATGAAGGGAAAATAATAATGACTAAATGCTAGCTCTTCTTATCTCAGCACTCTCAGGCCACACAGGTGAGCATCAGGTCTGGTGTCACAAGGTTCACTTGTCTTCCAGCCTTGCGGAGTACATTCAGATAAACTTGTCTGCAGCAAGTGGGATATCCCAGATCCTCCCCTTCTGCTCTAGAAAACCAGGAATGGGTCCAGCAGCATTCCATACCCATTCACCCACCACCTGACAGATGAGGAGACCTTTCTCTTGCACATACATTGGGAGATGGAGAAGGGGAGACAGACTTGCTTTCCCATTTCAACAGGCATTTCAGGTTTCCACCTTCCCATAGACAAGCCAGAGCAATTCCACATACTTAGTCTCTTTCTCCTACCTTGGCTGCTGTTCATGGTGATAGATGATGATTTTGACACTGAATCTCATGGTGTGTTAGGGTTGGGCATTCCCTATTTACCTCTGAGGGTGTCATTCCCAAGGAGTGATTCAGCCACGCTATTGCACAGGTGTATTGCTCTGCACCTACATTCTCCTGGGATTATTCCTGCTTCTCAGGTGTTACAGGTGGAACTTCAGCACCTAACTCCTGTCCTAGATTGCAGTTTTCAGGTGCATGGGCTTAAGTGCTTCCTTGGATTAGCTTTCAGGAGCCACTCTGGTCATACCACTGTAGTTGAACAAGCCTTCATTATTCAGCCAATGTGGAGAAAAGGCACTGGTAAAGTTATTTTAAATGCACAGAGAGAGGCACACCAGAGTGCCCATGCTGGGGAGTCTCCAGCCTGGAAAGCACTGATCAGCCTTTTCCATAGCAACAGGAGTCAGGTTGAAAGTACTGTTGTGATGCTTGGGACACAGCTGGAGCAGCTGTTCCTTGCTGGGAGACAAGGATGTCCTTCAGGCCCATTTCACATGCTTATTGTACATGAGCATGTACAATGACATGAGTGATGAAAAACCTGATCATTCCTGTAGGAAGCAATGCTCTGGACTGCATCCAATCCCCGCTCATGCACTAAAGGGATCCTACGAGGAGAGTCTTGGAAACAATCTTAGGAAACGGACCAGTGTTCAGCTCAAATGGCCACAACATGCTGGAAGTGGGGCCTCCAACTTGACCAGATCTCTCAGCAAACTTCTTTCATAAAAAGCAACCAGACCTTTCACTCTGCATGACAGCCACTGGCTGGGGTCAAACCTGTTCCAGTGATCCAGCCCCTGCCTCTGTTAAAAGGATGAGGCAGATTAACACTAATCTGCTGACATAAAAGAATGCTGGATATATCCTTCCTAGCAATTTTCAGTTTTGAACATTGTTTTTGCTTTTCTGAATCCTTCCCCTCCTGACAGGCAACAGAGAGCATGACCTGCACAGCTGAGCTTGACTGAGATAGAGGTGTTCAATCCCCACAACATTGGAATAGTGCACCTTTCTCTCCTCAGTCACTTTTTAACAAGGTTACCTCCCAGATGAGAAGTGCACAGTGAAGCCCTCGCTTGTAACAGCCCCAGAGTTTCAGGCTTTTCATGCTGATTTAACCTCTGTTGCTTACTCAGAAGGCAGGCACATGGAAGAGGGACATATTCTGGGTGCCAAACCCTTTGCCCTCAATGTGCCACAGCTTTTCCACTTGGAAAGGCTCTCCTTGCTCCCCATGCTGCATTCACATTAAACGTGCATGAAACCCTTCCCACACTGCTCAGTGCCCTGCTATCCTTGGCATTCTGTCAGCTTCTCCCATCTTTCTGCAAAAGCAAGGGAAAAGCCTTGCAAGACTGCAAAGTGTGGCAACAACTCCTCCTGTGTTTCAGGAGGACAAATAGAGTCCTAGCGAGGGAAAAGCACAGGGTGATGATGTTACTCTTTGCCTTGTTCTTAAGGCAGTGATGTTATTCTTTGATATTCTGTAACATATTATAGAATTCACAGGGGTTTCTGTAAGTTTAGAGGTAAATCATCAGGTGAGAACAGTTATTAACCCTGGCTACGGGGAAAAAGCCAAACAGAGGGGCTGCCAGTGACGGCTGTGGAAGGAAAGTCAAGGGTTTGGGAGAGTAGGTTTATAGGTAGGAAACCTTGGGAAAGCAGCTGAGAATTATTCACGTCTGAAACATTTCTGGCCAGAGTAAAGAGTCACAATGCATTAGCAGCAACCACCTGTTGGACTTACTGGTGCAGTCCCATGACTTTGACAAGGGTAGAGGAATGGGCAGGACTGACCCAGGAGCTCCAGAAGTGTGGAATTCTCATGCAGAGACAACCCCTAAAGCCCAGTGAAGATATAAAAGCTCCAGCACCTTGCACTGCAAAGCATCCAAAGCACACAACCCTGCTCCTTTTACAGGCTGAGAGGTTGCCTGAATTTCACAAGACATTACAGAAAAGAATTTTATTACTCTCCATTAGGCTTTTAATTCTTAAACTTTTACAAACAGGAAACTTTGCAGGACAAGGGAAGTTACTAAATACATCCTCCTCGTCGAGTTTTGGGCATTTTTTATGTATTTTATATACTGAGTATGATGCCCTATAGTGTGGAATATCCCTTTGGTCAGTTTGGGTCACCTGTCCCGAATGTGTCTCCTCCCAACCTCCCATGCATCCCCAACTTCCTCACCAGCGTGGCAGTACAAAAATCAGAAAAAGCCTTGGCTCTGTGCAGGCCCTGCTCAGCAATAACAAAAACATCTCGTATTATCAACTCCATGTTCAGCACAAATCCAAAACACAGCCCCATACCAGCCACGGTGAAGAAAACTAACTCTACCCCAGCTGAAACCAGCAGAGCTATTTAATAATTTCAGGCTGAAAACCTGAAAGCCAGAGAACTACGTGACCCATGTGCATGTGAAAAGGGAAAATGTGAAAACCTTACTGGCCAAAATTACCTTGAAAGAATTCCAGATTATGCTGAAATGTGTGATAACAGTTCATCCTTTCACAGGAGAGACAAGGAAATACTGTGGAGAACTGGCAATTGCTCGCAGCCCAGTGTAGTATTTCTGTGCCGACTGCATGAGAAGTAATTAAGCAACATTCACAAAACACAAGCTGGAGCATTATCTCTAGCATCTTTGTTTTCTAAACTACTTACTTACTGTTATTTTGATCTATATCCTGTCATTTTAAATGTTCTGTGCAGAACCACATCTGCGATCTCTCTTCTCACAGTAAAACTCCATAAGTCACATACAACTATTCATTATTGTTTTTTTAATTGCCTTGGCATGGTCAGTCAGGAACGTTTAGTTCTAGCTCACCTTCTCACCATCAACCAGGAGCTGGTAGGATTTCTCAATTTTTAAGACTGAGGTGGCATGGAGTGTGCCAAGCCATTGAATTATCTGTGTTGTTTTGGAGACAGAACACTAAGATAAATGGTAGCAAAGCATGTGCTTAATATATCCAGAAAGGTCCAAAATTAAGACTCCTGCAAGGGAAAAAGATGGTCATTGCCTATTTCCCAAAGTCTAAATGGCCACATCCTGGTATCATGCATCTTATTTCTGTAACTTCAAATGGCTGCAGTCAAGTGTCAAGAGCATGAGAGGCAAATGCAGCATTTTCTCAGCCCTGTTTCAAATTTGCTCATTGTGGCTGCTGCAGTTTCATCCTAAAGCTGAAAGTGATCTCAGTGAGGCTGCAGGGAAGGATATCCAGAGGCTCCAGTCTGCTCAATGACTCACCCAAAGGGTCCCACCATCTTCAGCGAGCCCTGTGCCTGTGCAGGCTCCATGGAAGAACTCACCATAAGAAGCATAAATGTCACTTGCATAATTTTATTTAAAAAAACAAAATCCTGATGCTTGTGGGAGCTATCAGAGAGTATTTCTTTTATTAGAACTTGTATTGCTATGAACATGCAAGAGTGTTTCTGGCTGATGATTTACAGATTTCAGTAATGGTCCCTCATGTCATGTGAGAAATGAAGCTGCCTGGGTATTCACAGGCAGTTCCATCAGATGGATTTTTCAGGGCACTGATCTCTTCAATAAGAAAGTCACAATTCTTCCTGTGACTATTTTCCACAGTAAACTCTTTGCAGACAATCATGAGATAAAAAGCACATGTTCATTTTTATTTTCAAATAATCTGGCCAATACATCTATTATAGAATTACAAAGTATTTCTGTACAAAATCTGTACATGTGTCTCACAGAGATCAACATTATACTTTCCCTCAAGACTAAAAATACAAAATACAGTTTATTTTGCAATCATAATCATTTTTTAACTTATTTAACCAAGAATGAAGTTCTTCAACAGGTCATAACAGATGTAACTGATCTTGTGTTTCATCCATCAACGACAAACATCACATGTTTAGAGGAACATTTTCACATCACATCATTACCTGCATTTTCAATAACCCCGCTTCTGTTTTTCTTCTTTATCAAGAATAGCCTGTTTTAGACTCAATGCAGCATCTTCAAACTGGGGGTTTAACTCTAATACTTTTCTGAAATCTTTCATGGCCTCATCAAAGTCTCCTATCCCAAAAAAAAAGAAAAAGAAAGTAAAATTATCTTTCTGTAACTTCTCACACTCACAAACCACAACTCAAGAACACCTCCTAATACCTTCACCAACAAAAAGTAGCAGCTACTTACTGGACCCACTACATTTGGATTCTCCACGGGCCCAAGTGGGAGTCAAAGGGTTTCACATCGAGAACCAGAATATGTATTTTTGAACCTCAAATGGCTTAAGGCTCAATTCAGCCCATTTATTCCAAGAGGAGACAAAAGCCCCACACCACTAATGAGGCTGCCTTAAAGCCGGCACATGGACACAGAGCCTCCAGCTGGTGCCCATGGTCTGGCTCCATTCTCCCATCCCTCAACCTCTACAACGGCCAAGCTCCAACAAAAGGCCCAGGGCTGTCACTTTCTTATGGCATCATCAAAAACAGGGCAGGAAATGCCCCGGAGCGGCTGGCAGCCCACTGGAAGTTGAGAAGGCTGCAGTCACTGCAGCTACAGCGGCTTGGTTTAATGGTAGTGTTTGAAACTGGCTTTATTTACCCCAGTGCAAATTTTTCCACAAGTCAAACTGCACCTTTCCTCCCATTTTGCACGGAATAGCATCGTTTCGAATGACTCGGCAGCACACCTGGGAATAGGGGGGTGTAACTGCATACACGGGGCAGGCAGCAGCTAAGGGTGCTGTCACTGCCGACTGAGACTGCGTGTCGCGCCTGTGCTGCAGCGATGCCGCCCTTGTCCCGCCAGTGCCAGGGAGGTGTCCCCGGGAATAGGGGGGGGGCACTGCATCCACGGGG
>VWZT01003943.1:217811-277728 GCA_013397055.1 Pachycephala philippinensis | reverse complement strand
AAAAAAAAAAAAGGTAAATAAAGCTGAAAGAATAAAAATGTGGTGCACCAGTTGTTGATTAGAAGTTATTAGCTCATGTAACACTTCACATAACCAAGTGTGTAAATTTTCACACCAGAGAATGCCCACCCCCAGAACCACGTAGTCAACAAATCAGGATCAGCAGATCCCAAAGATGGGCTGAAAAGAAGCAGTGAAGGCCATATAAAGTAAAGGTGTGATTAGACACCTGCACTGCTATTATATTCCTTCCTCTGAAGTCTGAAGGGTCAAATTGACAGCTGCTAGTGAGGTTCTGTACAGCTGCACAGGGATCAATCAAGACAGGTTAAAATCCTGTTTGCTAAAAGAAAACTGATTTACAATCGATTTCCAGATTTACAAGTTCCATGCTCTTAGCAGGAAGCATGTCAAAGACACTATTCTGCGTACAGCCACTCCAGGGACTTATCCCTTAAATGTGCCCTTCATACTAATTTTTCCATTTCACATACTGATCTTTTCACACCAAGTAGATTTAGGTAATTCACAAAACACTGGAGACCTGTTAGTTAATAATGGTTAAACGTTTCCTTGTTGATACTTGCATCACCCCACCATGGTGATGCAAACAGTAGCATTCTTTCTTTGTCACATGACACAGTACCAAAGTCCTAAAACTCCTGTGCTTTGTCTACCTGCATTTAAAATTAAGATGAAGTTACATCTTTATGCTGAGTTCCTCAAATGCAGTCAGTGACTATTTTCCCAAACAACATAGTGCTGGGAACCTTCCTCCAAACTGGCTCACACCTTCTTTGTTCTTGCCCATTATTTGTTTTAAGCAGCAAAGCACTTAATTAATTTGGTCATACACAAAACCTGCTAAAACCCAAAATACAAAGAACAGCAGAAAAAAATGATAGCATTATTATAGTATCATATAAAAATAAACCCACCTCTCAAGAACATCATCCAGATCAGGTTTTTTGTTACACTTTGGACTGTATCTTGTGAATATCTCTAGAGCAAGGTCTTCATACTGTTGCCTCTGCTCTGGCTTAAGAGTTTCCAAGGATTCTAGTTTAACAAAGGCTTTTGAACAAGTATCAAATTCTCTATTTGCACATGCACAGAGTGCCAAAAGGGAATAGATTTCAACTGCAGGGATAATGTCTTCATAATCTCGCAAATGAAGAGCTAAAAAATGGAAAAAAAAAATCCAAGGAAATTATTAGACATCTGAGAAGTGCAAGCATCTGTATGAAATAGTTGCTACTAGTAGATGGTATTAATCCTACAAATTGGACAAAATGAACCACAGTTTTTTATTGACATGACTATGAAGCACTGTTCTAAAAAAAATTAAGGAGATTTGACTGGGGAATTGAAGTGTCTTCTTGAAACACTTTATTTTAGTTGGTTGGTTGGTTTGTTTTAAAAATATTAGAAGGATTTGAAATCTTCATTACTTGGACAAAGTACAAGGCACTACTTGTTTTGCTAATTCCCACAGATTTTTTATGAAGGACATCTGATGTAAATTCAGGTATGCCTTATAATTTAAGGAAAGAAACAAAACATCAGCAGAATATCTACAGAGATTGATCATTTTACCAGGTAATATTTGGAAAGATTTGCATTTTCTTCAGCAAAGTCCTTTCCATTTATTGTGACTGCAGCCATATTCAATTCATTGTATGGTTTCGGTTTAAATTCCATGGATCTATTAAGAACTGAAAAATGTGGCAGCTATAAATGAAGTTATGTGCTGTCTTTACAGGGTTGAAAATTAATTCTTACCTGTTGTAAGTGCTGCATCTACAGAACCTTTATAGAGCTGTTTTTGTGCAAGTATGAAAAAGTGGTAAGCCTCAGCTCCTCGCCAAGCATTGTCTGCAAAGCGATTCGTTGAAGAAAGAACATCTTCTTCCAGCAAACCAGCCAAAGCTGAAGCACTCTGAAAACAAACCAGTATCACAAGTAATTTTTATATGAAACAGATACAGCAGGAAATGTGGATATATGAGGAGAGCTTTTCTATACTTGGTGATTACACCACTGTCCGTGTTAAGTAGGAGAAATACAAATGGACCTACAGTGAGCATTGTCAGGCATTCTGTGCAGAGCACAGGCACAACATATGGTGCAGATTTTCAAAGATAAATATCATATACGTGTGTATACAAATATATTCCATGCACATCTGCAGACTGGTTCATAGTTTGGATTAATACTGCATTTCAACACTAGAGCTCTTAAAACTTTGTTTAAACTATTTCATTTGTGCATATGAAGATGAACGTGTGAGCAGAGAAAAAGAATTCTTCCATTTGCTTCCCCCATCTCTGGAGCCATCTCTCTGCTAAATTATAGACAACATAGCTTAATCTAATCGCAGATCACCCTTCGGGATCAATACTTACTCCTAAACGACGAGAGTCTTTAAGGAAGAAAAAAGTCTGGAGTTTCTTAGTATGGTTTTCATTGTTATAGTGAAAACATTAAGAAAAACACATTAAACTTAGGAAGAAAAACATCTATTAATACATACGATTTAAATGTTTTAAAATAATACTTAAAACAGTATGTTTTCATGGAGGACTTGCTTTAAGGAAAGCTTTGTTCTTAGGAGGGAAAAATTAAACATTATAGGCTCCCATGAAGATGGCTTGCTTTATTCTGACTAGCTAGCAGATACCAGAATTCAGAAAGGGGAAAAAAAAGGAAAACACTACCTCTGAACTTTTCTCTTTAACTTTTCCCCTTTGTGCACTTTGCATTTGTTCATGACACTGTTCCATAAGTAAGGCTGCTAGCACATAAAGCTTTTTAACTCGCAAAGGCTTTGTCCTTTTCTTTGACTCTTCATCTGCAATCTTAAAAAACAAAACAAAGGGATTTAATTCTCTTGGACAATTGCATGCT
Source organism: Pachycephala philippinensis (assembly GCA_013397055.1). Classification (NCBI taxonomy): domain Eukaryota; kingdom Metazoa; phylum Chordata; class Aves; order Passeriformes; genus Pachycephala; species Pachycephala philippinensis. The sequence goes on along the minus strand of VWZT01003943.1, from coordinate 274,821 downwards.
TGTACAAACCTAGGAAACCATGCCAAAAAATGATTCTGCCTTTAAATGTAATAATTTAGACTGCAAACAGAACTATAAATGAAAATGTCAAAGTGAAGTATGCACATTATTCTATATTTATTTAGCTAACATGTATATAAAGCCAGATTCTCAGGAAGGATAAATCAGTGTAACCATGTATAGGTCTATTGACCTAGTATAAAAATAAACTAAAAAATAGCAATTTTTAAACACATACATAGCTTTCAATAAGGTCTGGTGGTTTTCCCAGAAAAGAAGAATGGCTTTTGAAAGTAACATATATTATATATATATNNNTATATATATACTGCTATAAATATTTACTGTAAAAATTACATATCACTCCTACAGACTTTAAGCTATAAAGAGAAATTTTTGCAGCCAAACCAAATCTAAGCAACATCTTTATCTTAAAAGCACACCACAGCCATTTCTAATTGAAGGAATTAATTGAAGAAATACCAAAATTTAACTTTTAGTTATTGACATTGCTATTTTTTTTTTTAAAGGAGATAAAAATAACTCCCATGACATCTAAAATAATGTGGACATTGCACCCCAGGCCCATCTACCATACTACTTTACTAGGCAATGCAGGGCATCAGGACCTTTTCTGAGGTGCAGTTCATCTCATACTGAAGCGAAAATCTCAAAATAAATAGATGGCTTGTGTTTCCAGAGTCTCCTCTGCACTAGCTACAGAGGACAGCCACAGTAATTATTACACAGAGAGATACCTGAACTCTGGGAGTTGGGTTCATCTTTGCAGTATCCTGTATGATGGCATCTGCTTATTGCCTAGACATTGTTAAAACTAAAATAACCCCAAGAGAATAAAAGCATGGAAAGAGTAAGAGCTAGTCCAAAAAACCCAGTTATTTGACACAAAAATAAAACCTGCCATACCTTGAACATGAGCTTAGCAGCTTCAAAGAAATAATTGGCTTTACGGTAGAGTTCTATAGCATCAAGGATTTTATTCTTTTCCAGTAAATGACTTGCATATCTGGCTAACAAGGATCCAATCTCTTTCATATTGTGATTTTTAGCCAGCTCCACAGCTTTATTCCACTAGAAATGAAAGAAGACAATTATTAACCTCATTTTTTTTTCAAATACACTCTCAGAACAAATTAGTTATCCATGAACACACTGCAACATTTGTGTGCAATATTTCATCACCATTTTGAACCAGACTATGATAAAATTAACATAGAAAGCAAGAGAATACAAATTCTTACATCACTGCCAATCATGTGATGCAGCAGGCTTGTGAAAAAAATGCTGGACCTCTGTCCAAAACCACATATAAAACAGTTGCTTCTGCTTTCATAAAAGCTTTGCAAAATCATTTCACTGCAGCTCATAGCAGGACATGTGGATTTCAACACTTTTGATATTACTTAACCCAGACTCTCAAAAGCATGTCTGAAAGAGGACCTCAGCCTAGAAGCTTAAAGCACACAGTAACACTTTACTTATCCTTCTATACATCTCATTTTGTCTGTGAATTTTCCTGATCTTCAACGGTTTGGCTACTGTGTTTGCTCCAGATGAAAAGTTTGGCAGGACTGAGAATCTTAACTGAATCTCACACCTAATAGTTTTTCAGATCCATAAACTAAGAAATTGTTCACATAAAGCCAGCCCTAGCCAGTCCTGCCATTCCCATCCATCAAGTTCCTCACAGCCATCCTCAGTTTTTCCCTTATTTGTGTTGACACAGACATTTGCACAGGTTAAGTCATACCAGGAAACACCTCTAGTTACAAACAGATCAGTTTCCAGCTCAGCTTTTTCCAGCTACATCCTTATGCAGTCACAAATCCATTTGTGTCTATACAAAGAAGGAGGGGGATGTGGAAAATATCCAGAACAGACATCTGTCTCTTCCCCAGTCTTCTCCCATTCCATCAGGAGGTAGCACAGCCCAGCTTCACAGAGGCTACAGATGTCTGTACGCTGAGCATGCTGCCCACACACCCTGCCCACACACCCTGCAGTAGCTTTGCACTGCCCCTCCAGTGGTCTAATCTCAACCTCAGAGAACTGGCTTAAGCACCCAAGTATGAATTTTTCAGAAACTATGACAAATCATCTGACACTTAACAAGGATTTGTATTTAACTGGGCATCAGTATAGAAATCTCACTGTTAAACTGGTATTGCTAAAGCAGATCATCTCATTTTATTTTACCTGGTTGAGATGCACACAGGTATCCACAGCATCCTTTGGTCGATTACATTTCAGAAAGGCTGACACAGCTTGTTCACACATCCCCACTCTCACAAACATATAAGCTATATCCTGCAAAAAGCATCAGCACTGTGTTAAATTCACTTCCACATTTTTAGTACATTGTGCAGCAACAGCAATACTCCTATTTGGGTAATTTAAGTCCAAGAGGGTGGTGAATGGGTTGTTTGCTTCATGGATCCTGTGAAGGCACCATGCACTGTTGAAAATCTTTACAACAGTGCTACTCTCTACTGCTTCTAAATTCAAGAAAGCTATTACAATGAGGTTAAAAGAAAATGCTATGTCTTGGTTTACTGAAAAAGGCATTAAAGGAGTACATTTTGCATTTTTCAAGCATTTTGGATTAAATCAACCATGGCATAGTTTAAAATTAGCTATTATTTAGTAGGTAATTTCCTGCTACATGTACATACCTATACCCTGTACACCCTACACACCCTATCCCATCTACTCCCCCTCCTTTTAGAGTATTGTCAGTCAGGTCTTTCTGGGGAACTGGGACAATAAGGGAAAGGGAGAGTGATGGAGTATGAAAACAACAGTAATACTAGAGATCAGTACCACAGTAACACCACTGCACTTACGTGAGGAGGTCACACACTGCATTCTTTCTCTCATTTTTAACCCTCCCAAGACGGAAAATCTTGAATAAATAGTTGGGTATAAGACAATGAAAAATAAAGGTGTTTTTTGCTTACAGGGAGCAATTTATGATTCTCTGGAAGTGAGTTAGCCAGGTTCTCCAGTCCTTGGTAGTCCTCTAGCATGTAGTAACATTCAGCTAAACGTTCCTGGTTTTGTCCTTGGACATAGTACTGTACAGCATTTAACCTAATAAGACAAAAAAATGTGGTGGCTTCTGATATATAAACACAAGAGATGTTTTTAACTCTGTAAGGCTTTTGCATTTGTAAATTTAAAATCACATTATTTTAAATAGGTAACTTTCCTTGGAAAAGCTTTTGTAGCTAGAATTTCACTGGTTTTACAAAATGCACTACAAATTTTAATTTTTACAGATCAATATATTCAAAGTGTAGCAATATTGATTCTCTGACTAGCATAAGATTAGGAAGTCAAGGAATTCTTAAAGCTATATTCCTACATCTGCAGAGATCACAGCAGATAATGGACGACTTCCAACTAAACTTTCAGAAAAGGGCTTTCCTGTTGTGCTTCCATATTTTAAAACACAAGCACCAAGACCTCCAAGACAAATCTCCAAAATTACCTACGGCACCTAAAACTCAACTTTCAAAGTTTAATCACAAATTTTCAGCTGCATTGTGACAGTACAGTTTGGATAATGGCAATACATAGTGGAGCTGTGGAACTCTGTGACATGGGCTTAGAAGGCAACAAGAAAAGTTGATTAAAAAAATTCCCTGCAAGTTATTAGCGATGAAGACATTGCCTCTGGCTCAGTAAGCAGCTGACTGCAAAATGTGTTTTGGAGAAATACCATTACAGGTGTGCATTGCCCTTAAAATCTTCCTTGGGTGCCCAGTTTGGGCAACAGCTGGAGACAGATCCAGGTCGTAGAGAATTCTGGACCTTCTCAAATATTTGTGCGTTGAAGCTTTTAGAAAATTCACTGATGGTAAGCAATTCTGTCCTACTTTTAACCTCACTTTATATTTTTTAATACTTTCTATATCACAGCTGTATAGGTATTTCTCTTTTCTTCCCCTCTTTTGAAGCAGACAGACTTCTGGCAAAGCAGAGACTTTTATCACCTTCACCTTTTAGGTAGCTGATCAACAGCTCTCTGTTTATCATACCATGGAACCATGAAGGTCTGAACTAAATCTCATCACTCCAAAATTACCCAAGGTATTGCATCCTGACTTTCCTGACATCTGTCCCTCCTCGTAAATTAAGTCTTGTCATCAGTTTAATGATTTCCTTTGTAAATTCCTTACTGCTGGTTCCTCTACAGAACGTACCATTTCTGCCGGTCTGCGAAATAGTCTCCAATGGCGTTGTGTGCCTGTTCCAGGAGGGCATCGTCCGAGCTCCCTGAGCCCGTTTTCAACAGCTGCAGCACCCGGAACCAATCGCCCAGTTTGATCCGCAGCCCAACAGCAAGGTCTCTGAACAGAAAACAGCAGGGACAAGTCAAACACAAAAAATAGGTAACAAAAATCTTGAGAAATGCATCCAAAATTATTTTCGTGTTCTTAACCTGCATTGCAGGTATCAGAGTGATCTCAGATAACTTATTTACAATTCAAACACTGTTCCATTAAAGCAAATACTCAAGAGAACTCACAGGTTATATCACACATAAGCCCTTTCTTATCAGCCACACTCCTGTGTGAGGAGTTAAATGAGTGAGACAGTTGGGCTGATGTTACTTCAGGTGCCCTCTTAATCTGTTCTGTATCTTTCACTGCTGACCATGACAAGAGATGGCAGCAGCTGCAAAAGGCTAAAAGCAGAAGAAAGATGAGGGGAAAGGCCAAGAAGCAAGGAATATGAATAATGGAGGCTAAAGCTGAGATGTAATAAAATGGATTTCAGAGACTTCTCTTCCAGATTCAGGGTGATTTTGGAGAAAGGACTCAGCAGTAGTTTTTCCTTTTTATTATTCATGCATACATATGACTCACTGTGTGTCTGTCTGGCATGTTTTTTCCACCAAATAGAATAATTCTATATTACCTCATATAAAAGTAATTCTGCAGGTGCATAGAAAATATGGAAAAATGGGAGAGACCTATGCACATCTTTTAAAAATGCCCTCTACTTACGAGTAAATTAAGGAAGGCACTAGCAAGTCGGTGAAGTCAGATAAATAAGAGCATCTATCTAAAAATATTAAAATTTTATTTGAAAAATAGATTTATTTCATTGTGATTTACGGTAGATCCTTATCAAGATTTTTCTAGTTGTGAAAGTTGCATTTTCTAGGAGACATATAAGGTCATACAGAATTTCCATATTCTTGTAACTGGAGAATAAGATGCTCTACTGTTGAAGAAACCGGTAAACAAAAAGTTTTTAACTTCTGCAATTCTATGTCCAAGTTTCTCTTCAGCCATGTGAAAAGGAATATGCCATATCTAAAACTGGGTGTTGCAGTGTGACTGAAGTGCTCAGGAGGCAGCCCACGTCCCCAGACCAGCAAACTGCCATCAACTAATTAACAACATGCACAGAAGTTTTCACTACCAGGCTCCATTGGACATCTCTCCCCAGCTCCTGCCTTCTCCCTCTGCCTTGCCACCCTGTCCCCCTTAGTTTCATTCTTACAGAATGAAATAATAACTAATTTTTTTCTCCATAATTCCCTACTGTTTTTCATGGCTCCATTAATCAAAGCTTAAAACTTTCACGTGTGCGTAAGTGATTCATGTTTCCTCATGTTTGACCACCATCTACAGGCTACACTGCACAACTGCTGCTGATCATTTCTCATTATCCTTTTTCAGTAGAGACAGTGCTCTAGCTAATTACTTAGTGTTAATTTATATTCCCAGCAATACTAAAATTTTGCTTTGTTTGTTTTCATTCCTGAGCAAAACTTACACTGATTGGTTTCAATGTTTCACAGTTTCATCCAGAGTCCTTCTGTCGCTCCAAAGATTACAGTTCATTAAAAACTCTGTTGTTTGTATATGTAATTGAGAAGAATGTGTACTTGGCTACTAGCGAAGAGCAACACCACATAAATTAAACATTATTTAAAATTGTTTGTATTTTTGGAATCCCAGTTGAAATACCGACAAAATACTTGTGAAAAAAACATCTATAAAACACAGCACTACCTAGAGCAGCCAAGGTTTTGTAAACAGTTTGGAATGCACTGGTTTACATACAGAACTGGTTATCTATGGATAAACCAAAATTCTCTCCATCTGATCCTTTTATGTCTTTGCAGAAACTGGTAAAGACTCTCCAGAGAAAACAGCCATTCCTGATTAAGGAATGCTTTTCTTTTTCCCGGACTTTTTTTTCTTTGCTGCTGAGATGTTTACATGCAATTACCTTCTGTCCATATCCAGATACATTCTTTCAGCCTCTTCAAATCTGCTAAAATAGGCTGCCACTTCTGCTTGCTTCATGGACTCACTCTGCAGATTGCCCAGGCGCTTCACAAACTTAATGCCTTGATAATCTTTGCAACGCACAAAAGCTTGTTCAGCCGTCTGCAGATCCAGCTTCTGAAGAGCAGCTTCAGCCAGGAGACGCCTGTGTGAAAAACAAACATAGCAATGGAATAGCAGCTATAGAGTAAATTAAATGAGGATACATTTAACTAGTAATTATTTAAAGAAGACATACAAGTCATTGCAAGTTATTGTTTATTCGCTAATCTTAATATAGTCATGTGTTTATTCCTAATACATTCTGTGATCTGTCCAGTACTTGGTCAGGGAGAGATGTTCAAATAATTGCTAATATTCTTTTGTTCAGCTGTTCAGATGGACACAGGCTTGGGAGGAATGGGCAAGATTTGAGTGTTACACTTATGTGAAATGTGTTGCTGGTCTCAGTGCAGTTCCATTTATTTATTTCTCCCTATGCATTTGTTGAAACTTTAAGCCTTGATGGCAGCCTCAGTCTAAATGCCTCCAACTACATTGGCCATGAGAAATAAATTATCCTTCTGATCCATCTGGATGTTCCTTGTCCTGTTAGGACAGCAGTCTGGGAGAGCAGGGAAAACCTTTGGAGAACTTTGTAACTGGTACTGCGCCATTGGTTAGTTCTGCAAATAGGGAATTCAGGCCAACCTATGTGCATCAGGTATTTGAATGAGCTCTAGAATTTTCTGCAAAAATAAGGCTATTTAAAATTTAGACTGGCTGATTCATCCAGAAACCTATCAATGAAGTTTTAGGTTCTGCACTGACTTTTCATTAAATTACCTACTAAGGCCTTTGCTCTTTCAGCCCTTACAAGCTGGGATATTAAACAGAATTCCAGAACTCCTGTTTTCACAGGTTTACTCTCACATGTTTGCTGTGCAGGCTTTTCAACTTTAGTTTAATAGCTGAGCCATGTTTAGTTTAAGCATGCCAATATCTCCATTTCTCAGGTTAATTCTGAGATGCTGCATGGGAACACACCACACCCAACCCTTCTCATTTCTGTCCCTTATGGCCTGTCCAAATGCTACAAGGTTACTCAAACTACTCGTATCCTATTGTCATTCTGATGTGTTCCCTTTACTCAGTTTTAAGCTCTTTAATGTTCAATATCAAATATATAAATTTTAATTTAACCAACTTGGTTAGCTTTCTGTCAGCTTTTCATTTCCTCCAAAACACAAGGAACACTGTGTTTTGGAGCCCATACAGCAGAGAGCAAAAAGGTGTCGTGAGCCTGCACCCTATACCCACTACCATGACACAGTACATGCCTGACATTCTAGGTACTCCAGCATTCATTAAACCTTAAATGATTCTGTGTAGAATGTTCCAGCATTCATTAAACCTTAAATGATTCTGTGTAGAATGTATACTGCTTTGGCTGGTTTTAATTTGAGGTTTTGTACTTTCATACTAGATCTGTCTGAACAGGAAAAGAATAGAAAAGAACACAAATTTAAACAAAGTTGGCTTTTAGGAGATTTTACCAAAGTCTGGGATGTGGATTGTCTTCTATGAATTGGGAAGATTCCTCAATGCCAACTTTTTCAATCAGTGCTCGACTGTCTCGTAACGACCGAATCTCGAAATTGGTGATGTAATCTTTGTTAGGATGTTCAGGATTCTAACATAATGGATAAAGAAACATACTTTTATTCCTGGTGACCTTTATTTTCACTCAACAAAACAGGTATCTATCATTAAGACAGACACCAACTTTTTCTACAAAATAAAATTAAATATACTGACCTTTAATATTTCATCCAGAAGAACAGACTTGATTTCTAAATCTTCAAAGTTGCAAATATATCCAGATGTTTGTATAGGTTCCTTAAAGTTAAATAAGTTACACAGGAATGAACTTGTATTCTCTCTGATTAAATCCTAATCAAATCTGTTGAGTATACATATAGATTCATTCTTCTCCAAACTAGGATATAATTGCACTTCCAACAGGAAACAAATACTACAATCATTAACATTACTGACAATTCTGTAAACACAGACATCATTAAAAATCCTCATGTTTTCTGTAATTAAATTATGAGAAAGAAATAAAGGAACACCTGCCAATATTTAGATTCAACCAAACTGTTTTACAAGTATCTCTACTAAAATTGCATTTATATTTTCCAAAGCATACCAAAAAATATGCTCCTGAAAATCTCATACATTAAAGAAAAATATGACAGCATTTTTTATGTTTCTAGGACTGACCATTCCTTCTACCTATTTGGTCCAAATCAACATTCCCACAAAGGAGTTGATAAGATTTTGAGGTTTCCTGAAGCAAGTTTATATAAACAAACACTTGCAGAACTGAATGGTAAGCACAAAAATAATACTGTACAAGAAAGAGCCAGTAACTTATGAGTGAATTTTTTAAAATGAGTGGTTGATGCATGTTGATACTTACCTCCGGATCCAAGTTTCTGAAAACATACATTCTTGTTTTCTCCATCATTGCAAACAAATCTGGGTTGTCCTTGGCCCATTTCATATCCCACACGTCTCTGCGTTCCAGTTTCAGCTGCGCGCCTGCCTCCTGCTGCCCCGAGCTGTCTGCAGCCCGCGTGTCCAGGTCCAGGAAAGTCAGAACCCCAGAAAGGTCTATGATAGCAAGGCGACTACAGACAAACAAACAGAGAAAAAATAAGGCAGCTAAATAACACTACTCAAGGCTGTAAATCAGAAAGAGTTCTCTAACCCAGCACAGTATAATTCTATAGATTCCATGAGATGCTGTCGTGTGCCAGAACCAGCACAGATCCATGTGATTTTCATTTATCTGCACAGCAGAGACCAGACATATGGAAAGATGTTTTTATCTGCTCACACAGGATCTGGGCCTGCAAAGGTTCTGAAATATGCCCATTTTTATATCGTATACCAAGCTGAATAAATTACAGGTTCTGTCCCTCACCAAACTTTCCTTGACAAAGACTGATATGAACAACTGAACAGAACTGGTTTTCCTTATTTACTAGGAGGCAATGAAGCAGATTATTAAATTAAAAAGTCAGTGTGGTGATGCAGATTGTAAATCCCTAAAATAGGATTTCTTGTGTTTCTACAAAGGGTATTCTTCACTTTTTTTTCAAAGCAATATGAAGTATAATCCAATTAATCTTTTAAGTAATTTAAAATATGGGAAAAATACAATTTCTAAAAGGCTACATTTGAAAACTTATAGTTGTGTAAGTCTTCAGTGACTCATAGTAACCTGTATTTACAACAAGGCCATTTTAAAAGCATTTCTAAATATTGATAGGTAGACAGCCTTAATCCCTATTAAAATTTCAAAAGCAATTTAGAAAATTAACCTCAAAATGCTTATGGATCTAAACTTACTTCCCTAGACCAAAGTCATTTAGGAAGAAGACAACTTGGGTTCAAAACAAAATGAATATAGTTCTGACTGGATCACACTGCCTTTTAAGCGAAGCAATCTATTTTTGGGCTGTACCTGAAGAGGCAAGAGATCCACACATGCATTATGAATTTTGTTTGAAATTATAAAGTTATTTTGAAGTGATTAAAATTGCCTTGCAAATTCTTGTGTATTTTTGCCTTTTCTGCCAACACTCTTATGAACTCTCTTGCAAAAAAAATAGCTGTTAAGTAGAAATCAACTTCAGTATTGGCACAGCTAAAGCTCAAGAGAACCAGACTTACTAGAAACATCACCACTAATTACAGCCTGTAACAATGGAAAATTAAATGGGATGAACAAAGTTTCCAGGCATTAGAAGGACACAGAAACAGAAAGAAGTCATAGAGATACAAAGTTTCAGGTTATGACATAATTTATCAATTCATGTCATGATCAAAGGAAGGTTATTTTTGGTTCATCTAATAAAACAAAGGTATTTTCATGTATATAGGGTATAAAACATAGGAGACCTTTACTAACAGTCTCTCAGAGCAATGACTGTCCAGGTGGAATTAAGTACTAATAAATAAATGGTTAAGCAACTATTAAGAACAACTAAAATTAATAAATAGTTTATATTAAATTAAAATTAGTACATAATTATTATAGAATTGTGGATTTCGTAGAATTAGCATTTTCACAAATTTTGGTGCTTCATTTTGAAATTGGATACCTGTGTTAGAAGCAGATCTCTAACTTACCTGGAGTTGCAGTTCAAAGACAGCTGAAAGGCACGACAGCCCAGGGTATAGCTCTGCACCACAGCCACACTAGGGAGGCTGTACCTCTGAATAATGCCAGATTCTCTTCCCTAGAGGAGAGCAATGCTGCCTTAGTGAGAGAATTTGTCCATCAGTAAACCCTTTAAAATGGTCTTATTTATATGCTGTTTTAGACAAAAGAGCTTTGGGATAAGCGACAGAGCATGAGTGGAAAAAGGGAATGTCATCACTCTAAAAGTTCTAAGTTCTGGTATTTAAACAAGACACTTTAAGATGCTACAAATGACAGATCTGCTTAAATCAGGTCTGTTAAAACAAACAGTTAGAGTCCACATACAGCCCACAGAATTTCAGGAGCCATGAATCTCCAGACATGGTCCCAAAAAAAGGAGAGGTGTGAAAAGATCCTTGTCCCATGCTGGTAAATCCCCTCAGAGTGTGACCAGCCCAGGTCTGAAAGCAGGACAGCTCTGCTCATGTGGGGCTGTCTGCATGCCAACAAGTCTCACCAGTTACTGCAAGAGCTAGATTTAAAAGGAAACACTGTAAAATACACTGGTTATTCACAGGCTTGAGTAACAGGAAACAAATATAAGTACCAATTATCTTTATTTTGCTGAATGAAACAGCCATTCCCTGTGTCAAGATACCATCAGGCCAACAGGCTGCAAGGAGTCTGACATCCCTGGACTGAAATGATCACTGCCACTATTTTCTCGTGGTGCTTCTGTAAAGTGAACAACATATCCAGCTTGGTTTGCCTACTGTTCAACTCTTACTCTGGTAATGAGTCAACACTAAATTTTAAAGGAATGCAAATTTTATTCCTTCTTTTTCTTTCCCCCCGCCCCCTAAGCCATCCCTAAGATCCTCAGCATAAATCACGACCTTAGACTTTTTCATATGTGTATACCCTATAGACTAAGAAGCAGATTAGTTCAGAAGTGTTAGAAAATTGAACCAGTATAACATACATTCAGCTTCAGCACATTTATCCAGATCTGGTCTCAAAGGCATTTCCTCACATTCCTTTCCTTTTAACAAGAGTCACAGATTAATTATTGTCTGAAGTTCATTTTCTTATTCCTCAAGCAGCAACAATCCCAAAGTCACCTATTAACCATCGCACTTCTCTTGTTCATGCTTTCTCCCATGACCCTTTGATTTTGTAAAATCCAGCCCAAGGATAGAACAAAAAACAAACAAAAATCCACACTGGAATCAGAACATGGGAAAACATCAAAATCTTTCTTGGAAGGTTGGTAACAGGAAGAAACAGTGTTCTTTCTCTCTCTGTCCTGTTCAGTTAGTTTGCTTTAAAGCCCACACTTAAGTTTGTTCATCTAATGAGATAATTTTCCAGATCAGAAAAAAAAAATGCACCAGCTCTTCAGCATGATTCAATACCTCACACATCTGTATAATCCATACATGTATGAATCTGTATATAGTCTAGTACCATACATTATATTTACATTAATATGTAAATAGACAAACTTTGTAAATCTTTGTTTCTAGAACATACAGTCTCAAAGAGACTACCCAGGACTCAGATTACAGAATTAAGTCCTGACTTAGACTTTATAAAATCCTATGTGTAAGTATTAACTCAGGCAACTAGTCTGTAATTAAATTGTAAGTACTTAGTGTATTAGCCTCCTAAGGAAAGAATCCAGGTTAATAGAAGAAACTGTTAAAGTTATCTTGAGGAAGTTTAGAAAGAGATTTTGTGTAAGTTCTAACTTCAGAAATGCTTTGAAATTATGACTGCTTATGAACACAGAGCAGAAGAATCTTGTGCCTACAAGCACAAGAGGCAATTAGAAGTTGTGTTAATTGTGTAACTTACCACAAGTAGTATCTTATCAGATGCTGTTATTGCACAAATTGGATCTATTGTTCCCTGAAAGTATACAAGTGATATCAGTATCAGTTTTACTGCAAATTAAGAATGCCCTGCTATAGAAAGAAGGTTTATTTAAATAAGCAAGAATGTTGCTAAGTATCCACATGAAAAAGGGCTATCAAACATTATCAGCATACAGTATGTGGATAGTTTATGGTATTAGTAGCCTTTGCTATGGGAACCATGACAATAATATTAACAGCTTCCTTTCTTGTCCTGCCCATCCCTCCAGAAAAATAAGAAACCCAAAATGTAACAGGTGTTTAACAGAAAACAGAAGAAAGCAACAATCCCAGTCTTGTGAGGCTTGTTAATTAATAATTTCAGGTATATTACTAAGGACAGCCAGCACTTGCACACACACCTGAAGTGAAAACAGTCAAAAATATAAGAAAAGATCACAAAGGATATTGAGTTTCAGCAAGGTATTATTTTGTTCAAGTAAGGGGAGCTGCCTCTGACCATGAAGACAGCAGGTGTCTACATACTGTACCCGAGAACATACTTTTTCATGTTCCCTATAGTTTGCTGTACATTTCCAGTAACACATAATGACACAGTAACAGCACCAACCAGAGGGAAGAAACATAACACTTATGTACAAAAGGTAGAAGTAAAAGAAATTTTAAGTACAACCACTTCTACTAATGAAAATCACTGAAAATAAATAAATCAACACTAACTACTGCTCTTTCAAGCTACCAGTGACACCACAATAAACTAGTTCAAAACATCACTCACTTCAAAAGCTCTGCTGTAATCAAGGTGTTCATCTCCAGACCCTGAAGAGGTGTCATCAATATGATAGATCCTGTAGAGGAGGAAAGTTAGAAGAAAAAGTGAGTCCAAAGAAAGGATCATCTTTGGTAGCATATAGGTATGTCTTTGGAGAAGAAACCATTGTAATTGGAGAAGACAATAAAAGCTATGCCTGTTTTTATGTTCCAAAGCATCCCCTTTGATAAACCTGCTTTGTATTGATATAAAGATATGGCAACTGCTTTCATTTTCACAGCCCCCATGGTGTACTCCCCTATGATCTGTAAGCTTTCATCCTGTAACAGTAAATTCCTGAAAACCATCAACCACCCAGTTGTCTCTTTACAAACATACACCATAATTATTAAGAGTTTCACCTTCACATCCAAAAAAACTTATCTATTACTCTGTTATTCAACACTTACTCACAACGTCTCTTTTGCCTTAAAAAGCAGCATTAGGAAAGATTTTAGAATGCTAAAATCATCATTAATGCTGAATTAAGACTATTTACATTTTTCAATATTTTTATCAATTTATAATCTTGTCCAAGGCTAGAACATCCAGGTCCTACAATAATGCAAGTTATTACACCATGTACAGATAATTACTCATTATTAGGTATCTATGGTGACAGGAGATGGTAGATTTATAGAAAGATGACATAGTGTCTCTATGGAAGAACACACAAAATAACACAAAAGAAAATCATAACAAAGTTGCAAGCTTGTGGAGGTGACAGAAAAATTAATGCCACAAATGAGCACCTGGGAAGGAAATATTTTAGAAGCAAAACAATGTTGACTTTGGCTTGTTTCGTTTGAGAGGATAAAAGTCCATACAGGATTAGTCGTCCAAGCCACAATCAGACACAAGTGTATTAGAGAAGAGCCAGCTGGACAGACTATATTCTCACAGGCAATGACAGACGACAAGCAGTTAAAGTTATCAGAGGGAACAGAGCTGCTTGGAAACTAAGAGCATGGAGGAGAATCAGGAGAGGGCCAAAAAGGCATCAAGACATGCGGCTCTGTAAGGAAAGCATTGTAGCAAGCAAATGGAGACATTGAACGGGAACTAATTGAAAAATGTCTAAGGGATTTGGATAACAAACACACAGTTGTTATAAAAAACTAGTATTTCATCTTACAGGCCTGCAAGTCAACAAACCTGATTAGAAAAATGAGAAGACAAGGGTTTGCATTTTAGACATGGCAGAATCCACCTCATCAACGACACCAGCACAGAGGAAGAAAAATGACAAAGCCTGAAGACAAACCTTTCCCTGCCCTCTTTCCTGGTCCGTGCCAGCTGATTGATTTCCATGGCTGTGAGCTTCTTGGCCACCCGATACTGCCAGACGTAAAACGCCTCTCTGGAAGCTGCAATCACGTGCGTTTTGGTCATTGTGACAAACAATGGCTCTGTTACAAAACCCAAAGAGTTGCAAAATTAGAGCAGCAAGCATTGGAGTAGATGCTAATTCATAAATTTTTTCCACGATGGATGAAAGCATATGCCCATGCATTAAAAGCAAAAAACAACCACCAAAAAACCCACCCACACACAACCTAACAGCAGTTTTCATTAGCTGGTAACAAGTTTCACAGAGGCCTTGGGACCTTGTCCAGAAGAACAGAGAAATTCTTTAAAAGTTCTGATTTTACCACTAACACTTTTCTCCCTACTATTTTAGCAAATCTTCATGCGCTGATGCAGAAAACATCAAATACATATAGACAAACTTTCAGGTTAATGACCAGTTAGTTCAGGAACATCTTGAATCTCCTTAACAAGATCTATTAAATACTTCTATATCTGACATATTTAAGGCTATTCAAAAGTTGACAGTCTAGAAGAGGTTCTTCTTCTTAAAATCAGATCATAAATTTTAAGTTAGACAAGACCTAGAAATGCTGTTCGTACCTTAGTTAACAGCTGGGCCAAATATCAATTCTTTATCTGAATGGCACCAAATTAAATATTTAGCAGACTCTACACAGAGTCTTACTTTATTATACCAAAAAATCACAGTGTAGAAAAGCAGAGTATTTTCTTTACTTCAGCCCTAAGCCCACTTAGAATATGTACACAAATTGAGTATCTCATTCCTGCTGTCCATGATCAGGAGAACAAAACAAAACAAAACAAAACAAAACAAAAAAAACAAAAAAAAAAAAAAACCCAAAAAAAAACAACAACAAAAAAAAAAACAACAACAACAAAAAAAAAAACAAAACAGTGAAGGCACAGAAAAATGAAGAAACCTAGTATGCAAATCACCCAATGTCTTTAAGTTCTACAAGTAAATCATTATGATACCAAAAAACCCCCCAGATAAATTCAGAAGAATTGTGCAAACCAGCCCAGTAGTGGAACACTGGGTCACGCAGATAACATGATGTGAGCACAAAATACAATTCTTTTACAGTGAATCTCTTTTGGTTTTTTTCCCCTCTGTATTTTAGCACAGAACAGAACTGTGGAGGGAGCTATAAGCCTGCCACACAGAAGAGCAGTGCTACAAGAGACAGATGGGGGAAGATTGGTTGAACAGATTTCATTTCTTTGAAACCAAGAGGATTATATAAGCTACCCGATGGCTGCAGAATACTTTTTAGTAAAAATGTCAATACTGGGTAAGAAGGCTTAGTGATGATGCTTAACATGAGAGCAGCACAGTTGTTTACATTATATGAAACTCAGTGTATTTCATGTACTTATAACACATTCATTTCAATAATTAGTCACATCCAAACTGATACAGTCTCCTGTTTCATCAAAAACATTAATAAATTCTATGTATTTACTCTGTTCTTTTATTAACTTCCAGCTGTATGTGCCATAACAATCAATGCTTTTATCCTTTAAAAATGAAACATGAGAATCTCCTGACCTGTGAAGGAATAAGGTTTGCTCAAATCACATTTTTATATTAAGCCTCATGTTTGGACTCGAATTAGTCAACATTTGAGTACTTGTGGTCCAAGACAATGTTCAACCACATTGCCATGCCCACATCTGAAGCCATGGGCATTCCTCACACTCACCAAGTGACACCCCCTTTGACTTACAGCTTCCACAGAGCCTAAATTTGCTCATTTGTGCACATCTTGAAATAGCCTATTCTGGGAAAAAAGGTTGTTCACATAAGCTCTGTTGTGATCCAGAAACAAGATGGCAAAGCATCCATTCCTGATCCAGGGGAATACAATCAATTAGGCATTTTATGAACATGCCTAAGCTTAAACTGACTGTTACTGCCAAAAAGCACACACACCCCAACCCCTGACACATTTTCCTGCCACTTCTTTCATATCAGCTCTAGCAGCAGCTGGACAACAGAGTAAGTTGGATCAGTTCATTCATCTAACTGACCTCAAAATTAAATAAATAAAAGATTACATTAAGTTGGATTAAAGAGAAAATCACAAATGCTGGAGCAGGCAGGAATGAGCAGCCAGCATAGAGGGCAGGGCCTTCCCTTCTTTATAACAGGAGGCTCAGCGATGGCTGGATTTAAGCCAAACGTGAAATCACAGGACACAGCACACAAGACACAATCATCAGCATCAGATCCACTCAAAGCCACATCTGGAAGAGCAGCATCTCTATGTGGGAACTGATGCTTTTACAAAATTGCCCGTATAACTTCAACAATTGCATAAAAGTAGGACACATGGCATTTTTTCTAGAATTGCTTTAGCATTTTATATTTTATACTATATTGGTCAGTCATTGAACAAGAAAACACAAACAGAAAAATCCGTGGAAAAAGAAACTAAAATCCAAGTCTAGACTGGACACTATGAAACACTTTTTACAGAGGGGGTAGTCACACATTGGAACAGCTTCTTAGAAAGGTGGTCAGTGCCCCAAGCCTGTCAGTGTTTAAGAGATATTTGACAATGCCCTTAGCAACATGTTTTTGGTCGGCCCTGGAGTGATCCTGGACTGGCTGATCCTTGTCAGTCCCCACCAACTGAAAGTATTCCATTCCACCTTCTCACCTCAGAGCCTTCCACACTGGGCTACGCTCTGCTCCTAAAATGTTTTCCTTCTTGACTGCATAACAGCACAAATTCAACATGAGGGAAGGATGTCCCAGCCACTCCAAGTTTGGGCTGTTGCTGGGGCAGAGAAGGAGGGAATCAGATTTGTCATTTCCTAGGAAAGACAATATGCTTATTTCAATCCCTTCAGGCTGAGGAAGATCTAGAATCCCTTTCCAGGCAGCTGGCTTAATTACCTAAGTTTCCTTCACTGTAGGGAAATATCCTCTTATAGAGCAGCACTGATTGACCAGCAGGTGCTGCTCACCTGAGCATCGTGCCCTTCACAGAACCTGTGCTCTGTTAAGCAGACAGAAATGCAAGCACCTCAAGAGGCAAAAGATTTGGACACTCCTCTGCTCAGCATTCCCCCGCACAGCAGCTTTCCATGCTCAACAAGTAAACTTCTCAAACTGTTTAGTTCTTGCTGATTTTGCAGATACCCAACTTCAGTATTAATGTCTTAATACTTAATTTTCAGACATTGAAAATATGTGGGGAAAACATTTGAACAGGTGCTTTACTTTTCAGTGACCAAATACTGAAAAGGACTAAACAAACCATCCCCATTCAAACAACTCCAACATGTGAAACAACTGCCCTTTAAATTCTCTCTGGCCCTGCTTTCTCTTCTCACCTCATTTCTCTTCACTATTCCTTCATAATGCCTCCTCCCTGAAGGAAAGAAACTTTCTTTCCTATATATCCAGGAATCTCAAATAACCTACAATGTCTGCATTTCATCCACACACACTCCATCTCACTTCAAAACTGTTAGAAAACACCTGCTTCAATGGCTAATCTTCTTGTAAAAATAGTAGACAGAAAACAAACTTAATGCATGACTACATTACTTCACCACATGAAAAGGCTGAGATGCTTTTTAGTCTGTGAGATAGGATACACAAACACAAGAAAGACAAGTAATCCCACCTAAATCTGATGGAAAGGAAGCAGTCTGACAGACAGACAATACTAAACTGTTGTTTTCATACAAGTCTGTTACAGGCTGTTCCTGAGAAACTGGAATGAACTTAGTCTAATCAATAAATCTACCTAATTTTAGAGCTTGATTCAAGTATCTCTACAAGTGTTGGCTCACAAATGGAAGAAAATGTCAGGCAACAGCAGGGACAACTGAACATGTTGGGACATGTGGGACAACTCATGAACAACCACAGTTTACAGAACCTAAATACTCAAAATCCGTTATAATTTACATTAAAAGGCTCAACTAAGTAACAGCAATTCAAGTGCTGTTTTACATGTAGTTCAGTCATCACTGCTAAGGCATCCAGGAGGGAGGCAAGACACCTGGGCATGACTCCAGCTCTGCCTTTAATCCACCTCTGTGTTGGTCAGGCTGTTGTATTAATTTCACTGGGTGCTAACACACACTTGAAAGATAACTCAACACTTCACTATGTCAGTGCTCCTAAGCACATGTAAGAAGATGATATAATCCAGCCTGAGTGACCTTTTCTTAGCAGATACCATCTGTTGTGTTTCCATTAAAAAGATATTATATAACAAGATATTTAACCTTCTGTAGTGTATATTTAGTTATTCATCAAAGGACTTTGACAGAAAGCCTGTGAGCCTGTAAAACAAGCACAGAAGACACTGTGTTGGTTAATTTTTGTACCAGAGTAGGATGGAATGCAGTAATGTTAGACAATGAAGAAGAGAGTAATTTATGGGCTAGCAAACATGAGCTATTGTGAAGGACCTCAAACAAAAGGCACAGGAAGCAAAAGGCTTTTGGACAAAATAAAAAGCAGTATGAGGAATAGCTGAAAGTGTAACCACCCATCAATGTCTAAAGAAAGCTGAAGTGATGGCCCTCATCAGATAATGACTGATTAATCCTTTTTTACAATCGTTAACAGAGACAAGCATTAGAAAGCTAATGACATAATTAAAAATTCAACAGAATAAAGTAAATAAGCACTTCTTTTTTTGAGCCTTACTTGAGCTACTGGCTTAGAGCCCAACAACATAAGATTTACATCTCCTGAGGGTGAATCAAACATTGCATAATGTCACAATTACTTTGTCATTAGGAGATTAATAGTGCTTTGTTGAAACAGTATTAAAAAATATTATAAATTGACAATTCAGACAAATTGCGTCTTAACACACATTCTCAGATGCATTATTTAAATACTCTGGCAGCTAATACTTAGCATCCTAGATGAGCAGTCTTTTTTCTCCACTATCAAATCTTCTACCAGGACAAAGTCCAAGGGGCTTTGCCCAAGAGGCCTGCAAGGCACCAAAGTCTCAAGGAGAAGTAAACCCTTTATGCTCAGTAGAGCTCCAGGTGATTCTTGTTTCAACAAGGGGCAGTCTGCTAGAAACCAAAAACAGTGTGTGTTCAACTTGCAGTAGTTACAGCCAGTCAAAAAGTATAGTTCAGACTCATGGCAGTGAAGAGCACACACTCAAGAAAAGGCAGGAGCACACAGATACCAAGTGGTCTGTAGAGGACATCCTACAGCATAAGAAATCATTTTGTCTCAGCATTTATGAAAATCAAATAAAGTAATAACCTAAGTGTATTTAAGCCACTCTGAAAGATAGCACTTAGAACTCCAGAACAAGAACAAGAGTTCAAAACAAAACTCATCTAACTTTTTATGGACAGTACTTAATGTAACAATCTATCAGTTTACTAAAAGAAAATAACCTGAAAAACTGTATTGGTAGAAAGAAGGGGAAAAAAAAGAAATTCACAAACAGACAATAGCATGCTTCATAAGTCAGTAACACCCCTCCAATTATCTTGAGGAAGAGATAAGTTAATTTTACTTTTTAACTGCTTATATCTTATACTATTGACTCTCAGGTGAGATTTAAATGATTTAATGCTGATTCTCCTCATTTATAAACAGAACAAAAGGTCAATGATTTTGTCAGAAATCATGTATCAACTGGAATCTTAGAAGAACTTTCAGAAAGGTCTCCTGCCCATAAGGTTTTACAAGGTCTTCTCTCTCTATTGACTTCTGCAAGGCCAGACAGCTGCTTAAGTTCAGCACGCTGTCAAACTGGAACAATTACACTTCCTACTGCCAAGAAGCTCCAACTGTGATAAACAGCATGATATATTGTACATTAGGACCTTGACTATGTACAGCTGTCAACCTCTCACACAAACTGACCTTATGTTGTAAATATTTCAAGTTGTTCTATAAAGTTGCATTTTCAAATGTTACAGAAAGAGGAAAA
The DNA here is from genome assembly GCA_013397055.1 of Pachycephala philippinensis. Classification (NCBI taxonomy): domain Eukaryota; kingdom Metazoa; phylum Chordata; class Aves; order Passeriformes; genus Pachycephala; species Pachycephala philippinensis. Next base: position 254,341 of record VWZT01003943.1, on the reverse strand, counting down.
TAACTATGATGAAACCAGCACAATGTGTTCTAAAAGAGTTGCATTTATAGGCATTTGCTTTTCACTTTTACCTTCAATCTCTTCTGCAAGTTTGGAGAGCAAACTCTAAAGGAGTCTTACAGGATGCATATATTTTTTTAAAAAGGTTGAATCTTTGGCTGTGTTTACCATACAGCAATGAAAGACTCACTTGTAATGTTTTAACTACTGAGGCTACAGAAATTTTTCAGGATTCAAAAATGTAAATATACCTAACCTCAGGTATTTGCCCATCTATGAGGCTGAAGGCTATAACGCCCAGCATCTTCACAAGGGAACTCACTTTAGGAAAGAGCATTGCAAATCTCTGCACTAAACTGGTTCTCCAATACTGGAGGGAACAGCAGCAGACTGCAGAAAGCTTCATTATGCTAGAGGAAGAAATTGTTTAATCTCTTCACACAATTCAAATACAGTTGGAATAACAACACCATTTTTCAATTAAATAGCCTTTCTTTTTAACTGTTTCCAGTCACTGAAAAAGATTATTTTCTTGTGTACAGGCAGCTGTAGGAGACAGGTCATACTGGCAGAATCATAAAGAAACCTTTGTTTATAATGTAAATAAAACCCTCACAGATCAATTCAGAAAGTTCACAAACAGAACACTAGAAAAATGCAAAGCAAAGTGTTTAAATGCAGAGTTAGAGGTGTATATGCAAAGCTAATTTTAACAGTGAGTAGGATTCATCTCACCTAATTTTAGACATCTCTGACAGAGATGAGCTGGCTGCCCTGGGCTTCTTTGTACCCAACAGAGAGCAAAAAGACCCCCTTCATGAATGATTCACTCAACTTATTTTAGATGTCAGCTGCAGAAATGAGAAGAACTACTCCCTCTAAATCCCTGAATCTGCCTCCCACCCAATCCCACCTGCCAAGTAAGAACAGGAAACTACTGGGCACATACAGTGTAGACATCTGATCAGGAGCAGAGACAGGACAGGGGGCACACAACAGACACCCAACTCATACCACCATCACCCACCACATCATCTTACTTTGGTGCTTATGTTGTTGGGATTCTGGTTTGGGTTTAGTGGTTTTTGGGTTGTTTTTTTTTGGGGGGGTGGTATTGTTTGCTGGTTTTTTGCTGTTTGTTCCTCCATTCTCGGTAAAACTTCTGATATGGAACTTCCCAGACACATTAATCCTGAAGATTCTGATATGGCCCCCCCCGTTGCAAAAGGTGGCAAGAGGACATCAAAGGGACATGAACAGAAATCACAAGACTAAAACTACCACAATATTTCATACACTTTCCACAGGACAAAGTAGTCAAACCCATTCATCAGAGCATACTCTTAATTTTATTTATGATCGACAATATAGGGCATGACTTTCACAAAATATGTATGACTCACAACTGATTTCCTCCTGCTATCACTGAAAAACTGAACAATAGAAAATGATACTTACAAACTTAGTTAATATATCAGAAAGAATAAAACTGTTTAGAAGCACTGGTTGAGGAAAACAATCATCTTTATTATCTCAATTATTTCTAGTCTTTGGTTGATTTTTTTTCCTACCTATATTCTTCTGTGAATTGTTGTTACTTCCTTGTTTAATAGTTCTTCACCTTACCTTCCTCATCATTTCTATCTTACCAAAACTTTGCTAGACATTTTACCCGTCAATTTTATCAGACAGAATGGCTGTTTGTTGTTTAATATTAACACCAAGTATTAGCACTATGGCTTGGAACTAACTTCTCTATGGAGACTAATTCAGCCAGAAGAGTTTCCTTTTGAAGAGAGGATAAAACAATGGCTCTAAAGGCAATTTACATCACAAAAACTTCATGAGGTTTCTTGTCATAATAGAGTCTTCTCTCTCATTCAAAAGCAAATAGATACTTTTATAAATTTAAATAAATCATTTAGCCTTTCAACAAAACAGAAGAGTTAATCAAAGAATCAAGCTTCAAAAAGTACACTGCAAACAGGGTTCATAGTGTCTACTCTGTATCCAGATTCAGATCTATTTGGGTAACAAACCAAAAATAAAACAAAAACCGGAACAAATAAAAGTGGATTCATTAATCAAAAAAAAATTATTAATTTGTCGGTTTGTCTACAAATCTCTCATCTGTTTAAAGGGAAAATAATCAATGCTCTTTATTCTCAAGCAAAACTCACAGAAAACAGTAGTTTGCAATTACTTGGCAATGTTCTGTACCACACCTGCAGCAAACAAGAAGTAGGGAAAGCCTGGAATTCAGCTCTATTTAGGATTTGGGGGTGTTTTCATACTTCTGTTATAATCCACTGATTTTTTTAAACTGAATTTTAGTTTATAATCTGAAACTACTTAGATAAAACAATTGTGAAGATGATAAGGAAAAGATATTATCAACACTGAAACACAAGAAAGTGATGTTTAAGATATTTGGGAAGCAGCAACAAGTTATTTTTAAATGAAAGTCCAAATCAAATTATTTCACTTTCTCTGATACAACTGGACCCTTTTCAAAGTACATTTCCTTAAAAAGAAGTTGAATTATGACTGTTGTGAAGGAAAATCTGAATTGCCAAAAAACATCCATGAAAAAAAAAAGGAAATAAGAAAAGTAGCAATTGTTAAGAATTCTATTATCCATAGTTTGCATTAACTGGAAGAATCAGTTTAAGTTTAGCCAATTTGACAAGGAATATGACTGGTTTTATAAGTTGTTATCTTTATTAACAGATAACTAACAGGTCAATTCCAACAGAAGTTACAGAATAAGACTATACCAAGTTGCTTACCAATATCAATATATTTCGGGTCCAAGGGTGTGCCAATAGAATTGCAGAGAACCAGCACATACTGTATGGAAATAAAAGCAAGGTAGAAATAAATTACTACCACACTTTTTGTAACTTAGTAAGCTGTACAAGGTTTTCTGTGAAGGTGCATCTCATAACCCACGTCACACATTCTAATGCTCATCAGCAACAGAAAACACAGAGACCACGACTGCAGCAAATATAAAGCAGCGTAAGCATGAGAGTAATGAGATATTTGCCAATTAGCACTATAAATGAAGAACAAGCACAAAACAGGCAAGTAACCAGCTGTTTTATGCATGGGAGCAAATCTACCAGAAAAAAATCCAACAGGTAGGAGGTAGCACCAGCACATCCACAGACAACACATGGGCAAGACAGGCAGCGTCTCCCCTGCTGCTGCGAGGCACACACTGCACTGAGAGTATTTACAGGCATGACACACCACTGACTCAGTGACTTAACTCTCATCAGCTGCTCATGCAAAAGATAATCTAATGAACTCTCAGCAGTTAGGATCTTTGTTCTATCCTTTGCAGATCTCCATCTCCTTGAACCTCCAAGAGGGTAACAGTGTGGGGAGAATTGTCAGTAAGGCTCTCCCTCTGCCCTGCAGTATCACAGGCACTACAAAACTGGTGAGTTTTTTTTAGTTTTGCCCTTATTGTAATCCCACTGGGGAAGACTTTGATAGCACAGGTACCTCAAAGATTGGGCTGTTAAATTCAGGAAGATGCAAATACATAACAATTCACTAGACACCAATACTTCATTGATGTACCTTATGTATTTATTTCTTCAGATCTAAATCAAGGATTAAATAGCTTAATGATTTTTGTATAGGGAAATGCCTTGAATGAGAAGTGTGGAAATTAGGGAGCAACTTTTACTGTCAAGTCTTTAAACTTAAAATAAAATAAATATAATATACAGGGCTACCAAAATGTGAATTGCCCAAGAGTTGTTACCCTGACTCTCCAGGAAATGAAAGATAATTATTTTTTCATGGCTCTTTCACCTCCTGAACAATCCATGTAATTGTGGTAGCAGACTATAGCAACTGTACAGCTACCTCTCACAAGAGAGCAGCTCCATTTAGCTTTTCATCTACTGTATGAACTTCATTCTTTCAAAGAAAAAGAGCTGAACAGGGATTTCTTTTCATTAAATAATTTTTTTCTGGTTTGGCCACCAATAAGTACCTCACAAAAATAGTATTTTTATTTCTTTGTTCATGAGTTAAACTTTCCACCAGCCTTCTCAAATTTCTATTATCCAAAAAAATAAGTTGTGCCTCTGCCTTTGTAGGAAAACACACATGGCTTTTTTAACTCTCTTATTTTTTTATTTCCATCATGTTTACATTAATTCTTCTCTGGTAAATTACTCCCACATTCATTCTACAATAAATTTCTCTTTTATGCTCTTTCTAGTAATTTCTGAGACTCCAAGTCAGTAGATCAGAGCCTGTCAAGGGATGATGGAGTAACAGTATCCACGACAGGCCGTATGACCCACACAGAGTGGTGCCAGGGCACTGAGTTTCCATTGTCTGATTTACCCAGCCTTGTTATGGATATCAACATGAAGTCCTTAACTTACTGACACATCTACTTGCAATATCTTTAAACAGGTCCTGCTGAAATTAAGCCTTTTTTTTTTTAACTATTGCTGTACATTCTGTCAATTTGAAATCACAATTCTAATGACCAAAATCTCTTGTAAACCAAATCAGTTTTTCAGAAAACAACTCTAATGAACTGCTATCCATAAGTCTACGCACTTCATTTCCTAAAACGTGACAACTCACAGTGTTAATAACTACACTGGAGCCATTTCAAAACTAATGAAAGGTCCTTACTATCTGTAATTTTCAGGTGCTAAAATTAAATCTCTTATTTATGCTCAATAAAGTTACACTAAATCTCTCTACTGTTTGTTTCCTCCTTTAAAATTACAATCCAGAAAAAAATTAGTTTATTGCACTCAACTTCACCAAATGGTTATGGCCACATATCCTATGTTTTCAGTCCATAAGACAGTATACCATTTATTGCACAATGAAGCAAAGCAGCACTAAAGCATGTTTGGGGCTTTTACCATGGCACCAAATGACTCTGTCTCATGCTCCTCCTTTGTAAGCAATACACAAGTGATACAGAAAAAAATTCTGAAGTGATTGAGCAAGAAAAATTGTGTAACAGTATCACACTAACCACACATTCATTAACCAAAGGATACATTTATCATTTGTAATTACATATAAAATAATTTAATAAACAAAGCAGTTTGCAGTAACATGTAATTTGTATCACCTACGAAACTGCCCCTTTTCCATTTCTGACTGATGAAATATTCATTACCATTCCGATGCTTTTAGCTTGTCTCTGGAGAATGGTTCCAAATATTTCTAAAGAAACATTCATCTGGAAGGCTTCAGGTTTAATTAGGTTACTAATGGCTACAAGGAGTTGATCTGTAGATGCAGTTTCTCAGCTACTTTGTTATTTGTTGGGATTTTTTGTTTTTAAACACTGAGCCCATTCAAGTGCCATTCTGTCAAATGACAGCTGACCCACTCTAAGACAGGCTCAAACTTTTACATTTCATTTTATTCTGGCTGTAAAGAACTGACACGTGGAACAGAGCATTTCAAGTGAAAATTAAAAGACAGATTTTACCTGAGGCTGATTTTCATCTGCTTTGGTTGCTAAAACACAGAAGTCCCCATAAGTTGTTATGGAAATAAGGCTCTTGACATATTTCACGTATTTCTCATTGTTTTTTGTGTCCCAAAAGACTACACAGCATTCCGGGCGATCCGGCCGGGTATAGGCATAAACAACGGTATTGGAGCAGTAACCCCACTGCCAAGAAAGACAACGTTGACAAAACCAATCAGAAATTATAAGCATTCCATAACGAATTGTTCACAGCCATGAAAGAGAGAGTTTATTTCATACACACAATCAGTATTCAGTATTTTTCACCTGTCAAGTGACAAACTGATTTGATAAAAGTATGAGAACACAGCTCAGGCAATAAGATATTGGCATAAAATTAAACTGGCAAAAGAAGCCTTTCTATCATGCAAAGTCACCTCAGAATTGGAGGATCAACCTCAAAATGTGACAAGATCTCACTTTGCCTTATTTCTTCCTTGTTCACCAGGTATGCAGAAATACCCACTGTGATGATGGTTTTTGCCATGAAAATGCTTGCTTTGTGACTACTGATTTGGAAACCCAAAGTTCATTTCCCAAAGGAAATATAATAAATACCTTAAACAGTGCAATTCCAGAAGCAGACAAATTAAGCAATTATATAGGAGTACTGTAATAACTCACATCAACTCTTCCATATCAGTACCATGAGAAAACCCCTCCCTTCCTCCCAGAAGAATATAATTATTCCTTGAACAAGTATGAGAAAGGGCAAAAAGGCAAAAGAAACAGAATATACACATGAGGATGCATTTTATTGCATTCAACTGATTTAAAGTACAGAATTTAATAATGAAAATCCTTTCTAATACAACAGAATCAGAAAATACCTCAGAAAGGAGGTGAAGCTGTCAAATAAACAAGACATAAAGCAAACCACTTAAAGATGATGATGCAATTGTAGAAAAACTAATAGAATTCTCTGCATCAGCATCTACTACAGAGAGAGAAGAGAAAGCTTATTAGAGCTGGCAAGAGAGGTTCCTACACTCCTCAGGAAATGAAACCAAGATGATAAACTACAGCATAAACAGAAGGACTTCTAGAATAGATCTACAGACTCTTAATTAGTATTACAACTCCATGCAAACTATGAATAGTTCAAAAAAAGATGAGCTCAATTCATAGTTTTTACTGTCATGTTAATTTTAAAACCTCTTTCTCTTATTATACTTTATTGAAAAATAGAGGAAAACAGATTATTCAGCACATTGGTAATGTGATATTAACTCTTCATCTCCAGGTCATTAATTCCAATCCAGCCTAAGATAATTACAGCTTTGAATCACTCCCATTTAGTAACTGTCACTTTTAGAATATCTAGTTCCTAAAGGGAGTTACTGATATAATCAGAACACAGCAGAAGTAATGTGTATTATTTATTGAAGGAAAACATGTATCAGTCACCACAAAAATATTTAACATTGAAATAGAGTACACTACCAACATATTAAGAGTTTATCTGCTGCAGAAATAATTTAATTTGAACACATCTTTTTCCATTTCAACTCTGCAAAATGCGTTAGGGGGGGAGGGAAGAAGAGCTTACACATGCAGTTTCTAAAACTAAGTTTTCAAAATATTATTAATTTTTAAACTGTGCCAGATCTTGAAATACTCGTGGTCTCCTAGATACTGATGAGTTTAAGAAAAAGCAACAGGCCTGTGTTCCAGCTGTTACACATTTCCCAGAATAAACATTAGGTAGCATTTCCTGAAAGACTAATTTCCATCTCAGATTTCCAAAGTCTTTTCCAGAAGATTTACAACAAACTATTTCAAATTGCTTCCTAGCAGATTTGTGTGTACAACTCCCTGACCAATGATTTTTCACAACCAAGTGGAAGAATACATTTCAATATAGCTGCAGGATGTTCCTCACATTGCACTCTCTCTCTCTTTTTAATTACAGTGGCTACACACTGATGATTAAAGAACATATCCTGTGCTGGGAAAAAAAAGGTATACAATACTGCATACTGGACAGTAATTGCTATTATTTGTTAAATTGTAAATTTAAGTAAAATAGTCCTAACTCCTAAAAAAACCCACACCAAATGAAAAAACTCAGATGGTGGATAAGATAAAACATTATTTAGAATCAGCTGAATACATACTTGTAAGGAGTGTATTGGGAATTGAAATATAAGTAGGAAGTACATTTATCAGGTTGCATTCATTCCTATTGTCCAGGTTTCTATACAACTTTCCTGGCTCAAATAAATAATTCACATCCAAGAAAAAGACAGTAAAAGTAAGGCTCAAACAATTCCCATCGTATCACTTAGCTCAACCTAGTTAACCAAAGAGCAGTGAAAACACAGGAGCCTTACCTAATGACATCCTCAATTCCTACCAAATTTAGAATCATGCCCAATTTAACAATGGATCTATTTCCTTATTGTGAAAATGAAACTCCAAATGCATTGTAAAGGCAATGGCTAAGTCACTGCATCACCAAGACAGACCTCCACATTCCACTAAACTTCAAGTCAGTAGTGTTGATCCAGCTGTAATCATAAGTTAAGCTAATACTAATTTCAAATATATATATATGTACACACACACACGTATGTACATGTATTAGAGCAAGCTACTTTTTCAACCTGATCAGAAAGAGAATAAGTAACAGGAAACTTACTAATACAATTGTTTCACATTACTACATACCTTATAATGTGGACGAATGTTTGCAAAATATATTAAATGATCAACAGCCAGTGCAATTCTCAGTCCACCTCCCTCCCAGGACAAGGAGGACATCTGTTTGCCAGGAACTTTCAGTGTACGTAAGTGCTTGGTTAAAACAAGCAAAGAAAAAGATTCTGAATTTATCACAGGAAAGCCACTCTAAAATACATATACAACAGTTTTGATAGTTGATGAAAAAAACCCCATAGATATTCTTTACAGTACCCCATAACAATTCTCAAATTGCAATACATGTGCAAAGAGAGAGAGATTTAAGGCGTACACCATAATGTGTTCTTTCACCTCAGGTTTGCTTTGTTGTTTTTTTCATTTGTGTTTTATTTCTCCAGAGAGAAATTAAAAACAAGACACAGTGATAGTTCAATCTTACAGAAAGAAACAGTAGATGGAGAATGACAGTATAAACATTATTTCCTTTGGCTGGTAATTTGAATCACCTTTATAACTTCAGTCACAACTAAAACACAGCAATAGTAATGATCCTGACACGCCTCAGAAGTTCCACCAATGCTGGAAGTGTATTAGTCAGTTCACGTGCAACATCCTTAACTACAGATGATAGCTTAAAGAAATAAAAACATATCCCTAATCTATGTCAAGAGCATGCAATGAATTAGCTGCATATGTACACAATTTTCAGAGAGGCAATGGACATTTTCCTCTTCTCTATTCCCTTTCTAAAAGAATCTTAGGCAATTGGTACACTTCCCATGTTTTTTCAAATATCTTTATTTTGCTGAAAAATTTTAAATTGAATCAGGAAACCATTAGAGAAAAAATAATGTTTTCAAAACCTTAGTCCCACAGAGCACTTGATTGTGGGTACCTTTTTAGTTGCAAATAATATAGATGTATGTAATAAAAGATACACTTATCTACTATTTACTGTACGTTTTTGAATAATCTTAGGCTTTAAAAAATACATTTTATTGAGTACAACGCTGATACTTATTTTCAGATCTAACTTCCCTTTTGAGGGCGTAACTCTGTCCCTAAGGAAACTGCTACCAATGAACTTACACAGTTCAGTATCTATTTCATGCCTTTGACCAGATGCAAAGACCAAGTCAAAGTACTGGTCACACATTATTCACGGAAAATGCTCTCTTCCAAAAAGTTAAGTCCATATCTGAATATCAGAACTAGTACAAAACAATTCTAAGACCTGAAGAATTTACTACTGAACACTAAATACAAAATCTGGAACACCAGTTTTAGTTAATCCGAAGGACATTAGCAATCTGAGATGCAACATCATTGGCCAAAACCTTTGGTTCCATTAAATACTTTCAACTAAGGAAACCCCTACAGATGATGTTGGATCTTAACCGCTTTCACAGCTCAGCTCAGAGCTGGCCAGTACTTCCTCTGTACAAGGGACAAACTTCATCACACTCTGATATGTAACACTAACTTACTGATTTTCAGATATATTACTAAGAGGGAAGGGATATTACCTGGCAAGGCAAAAATAGCACAACAAAAATATATTGACCAGTTGCCTCTCAACTATCAAACATTTAACATACTACAAAAAAGACAGGATGGACAAAAAACATTTACAAAACAATAGCCCCAACAGCCACATGAAGAGGTTTAGGAACAGTTTAGCTTTTCTGAGGTTTCTGAGCCATTGCTTTTACTGATACACGATGCCTTTTTACCAGTTTCACTGATTCCATAAAAAAGAGGGGAGCATTCGCTGCTGTATTTTCAGCTTCTAATCTAGAGATGTCCAGGTCTCTTACACAGCCAGTGTAGAAAGAGAAGTACTTCTGGGCTTGATACACAGATGTTGACATCTCGACTGCTGTCTATGCTCCAAACTGCTTATCCTCTATAGTCTCATCTCAGGGATTTGGTGTTCAAAGCTAGACACCACACTTATCCTGTCATTAATGTTTTGAGACACACTTGGATTTTTGTGCTGGCCACTATCCTGCTGTTCTAAAAGCGTATGTGGTCCTGTGTCACCTTTCCAGATCCATGTGGATATCCTAGATGGGTACCTCAGAGCATATTACACACACTAAACACCTACATTTTGGCATTCAAATTCCACCAGTAATGACCCTGTAGCAAAACATAATAAAATTTTTAAAATAAATAAATAAACATTTACACTATATATCAAATATTTTTACCTCACCAAAGGGAGTGTAGAACTGCACAACATTGAGATCTTTATCCTGAGAAGCTGCTTTGAGGGAGCCTGCCACCGCCAGGACGCTTCCATTGGGGTTCCACTGAATACACACTACATTGATGCCAGTGTCAATCAAAACAGGATCTAGTTTTTAAGGAATAAACATTAAGAATATCAACACAGGTAGCCATTTTGGGTCAAGAGGAGCTCAGTAACTCACACCGTACATGTTGTACCTACTGTAGTCATTCTCATCTCTCATTATCTGGCATCTCCCGTTGTCATAACAGACAGCAAGGCAAGGACAGTTGGGTTCAATGTAGCCTTGGGTACCGTGGTACCAGTGTATCCCAGCAATACTGGATGGTCCCGTTGAGTTCACCAAGCAACTCAGCTTCATTTTCACCTACACAAGAATGGTTAATTAAAGTCATATACAACATGTTATTTAAAGAATAATTTATTTCTCTACTGACACTTGCAAAAGAGAAGATGTCTAAGCAAAATTGTTTTCCTGTCCCAAGAAAAATATTCCAAGTTCTCAGAATTTTATGGGTTTGAAAAACTTCCTTATATAATCAAAGCCAGATCAGACATACGAAAACATGTATTTTTAACTACAAAGGAGTACCCTAATGTTGGCATTTTCATTCTTTGAAAAGTAACTTAAAAACAAAGAAAACCAACAACATAAAAAGCACAGTGCACACACACACGTGCATAGACACAAGAAACCCCCTGGAATGTCGCAAAAAATAAAAATTATTTCAAACCATTCCTGGGCACAATATTTAAAAAAAAAAAAAAAGAAAGAAACCTTTTGTCTGCTTTTTCTTGACTAAAGTCTGCTGAATACCATATAAAAACAATTGGAAAAAACTAGTGTCCAAATTAGAACACCAATCAAGATAAGTTAACTTTTGCCATAATTAGCCCTGAATACCTGGTAACACAAGAAAGGGTTTTTCCGAAAGATAAGATTATTCCTGGATCAATTCAAAGAGGAATGCCAGGTAAGTTATGGGAGAGAAGGGGAGAGGGAAAGAGAGCACAACCATACATATTGTTGATATGGTGGGGGAAATGACAGCAAGTTATTTAAAGAATTTCAGTAATTTGTAGCAGTTGGAAATACCATGACTCACACAGTGGGAAGAAAGATACAGTGGGAGGATAAAGAAAAGAAAATGGGAAGGGTAGCAGATACTTTCTTAGGTAGGTAATGGAAAGGAGAAGAAAATTCACCATATTAAGCATTTAAAAGTTAAGAACATGGCCCCAAGTACACTGGTTTTAAAGTCAGTGTTTTACTTAACATTTTGTTATAGTCATATTCCAATAATTCAAGTGAGTAGATAAAAATAAATAAATAAATCTAGGTTATAGGACTTCAGCAATATACTATAGCTGTTTCCTTTTATTTTTCCACTCTCTACCAGGTTTCTCTAAAGAATAATAGGAGCAATAGGAAAATAAACTATTGCTTTTTTCTAAAAGCATGCTAATACTTTAAGAAGCAGAGGCTGTAAGAAGTCAATATCCTTTAAGCCAGCATTAGTTCCTCCAAATAATGAAAGAAGGAAAAAAACAACAGCTTAAAAATATTAAATCTGACCTATCATCACAAACATCTTTGAAAGTAAATATATTCAGATGTCCTAAAGAGTTTCATTTAATTTCACTAGTATGACCATTCCTACTTTTACATTTTCAGTAATTATTGCAAGGCAAAAAGGCATTAGTTGATGTGATATTCATTTAGCTACCAAAAAAGAAATTATTATAAAAAGCTGCAGAATTCTTGAATACAAGCTTTGTGCAGGAGGTTGTCCAGTTCTTAGTACTGAAGTCCACCAACTAAACAAACATGAAACAAATTAAGAGGAAGTGAGCTTTTATGCCTGTTGAAGTTATAATCCTTAATTATACCACAATAAACTTACAATAAAATTTCCCTGATTGTCATAAATGTGAATCTCTCCATTTGCCATTCCAAAGAGTAAAATTTTGCTATCAGAGGACCAGGCCACGTGGCACAGGTGGGTACCTTTCAAGTCTTTTCCCCAAATGCGATTGCCTGGAACAAAACATTGACTGCACTTAATAAATACAAGACAAAATTTAAAACAGGATGCAAGTTACCAGTGTAAAAGCTAAAACAGCTGAAGCCAAAGCAACAATTAGTAATTAATTATTAACTGTATTTAGCTAGAGAAACAAGGCCACTGTGTATATAACACTACAAACAAATTTGTGTAATAGCACAACCATTAGTAGGGCTTAAAATTTTACCATCCACTGATCCAACAATCACAGCTCCATCTTCATAAACAATACAAATCTTCTGTCCATCAGCATTCCAGCTCATACTTCGAACCACTGATTTATTTCTGTTGTTAATCATCTCTTCATACCAAGAACCTATTTGTAGTGAAAGAAAAACTGAGTTACACTTGTGATTTGATAAACCTCTAGAGGACTCAAGGGACATGTTAATCACTGAATTGCCCTTTCAGTAAAACCCTAACAAGACTTCAGTAGTGTCCCCACAAGACACAGACACAGTCACTGTGAAACCCAGTCTTCACATGGGAGCTGCTCATTTCCAAAGCAAACGGTGACAAATGAGGACTCGGAAAGGGGAACCAAAGTCCAAGAGGGGCCTTACAGAAGGAGTTCTGTGCTTAAGTAATTTCAGAACTGACAATACAATAGGAAACAAACAGAGGGAACAACTGGCTTTGCTACAAATAGATAGTAAGAAATTTACTGATTATTTTCCAAAACTAAGAGATTATTTATATGACAGTAGCCACCACAAATCAGCCAGAAAGACTGAGTTTTATTCTTTACTCCTGCAATGAGCAGCAGAGTTAAGATTTTATTTGTTTCCATCTTTCATTAAACTAAAATTCACAAAAGAATAGGAAAGCCCTTGATTTTCTTTTTCTTTCCCACATGTGTTGGAAAGTGGTTACCTTGACTGTGAGGTTTGTTGGCTTTCAAATGAATTCCAGTGAACCACAGTAATATATGTGTGTGCGAAAGGGTCAAGAGCAATAAAAGATCATTACAGTCATACACTGGTTATTCATATCGGTTCACTACCTTAAACATTTCTAAAGATTGTTTTTATGAGAGTATTTAATTGATGCTTTAAGCAGGGTTGATAGGTTCTTGTAGTCTACCAATATGCTTGTGCTCAATGCACAATATATTTTTCATATAGTATTCCAAGGGAATAAAGCAACAGAGATAAAAAATTCAGAGCAGTTTATCAAGCACATGGCTAAGTACTGGTATCTTCTTTTACAGTAGCTCTGCAGGACCAATGCCTTGTCACATGTGACTGCACTATAAAAAATATAGACAAGTATTACAATAAAACTTGAACATTGTTTTAAAACTATTTTGAGCTATACAATCTGCAAAATAAAAACTCCAGAAAAAAACTGTTAAAACTGCAGGTGAGGGGAAAAATAAATATTTCTCACGACAAAGAATACTATCCCATCTCAAATTTATTCTGCAGAATACCTCTGTACATCATCCACACAATAATGAGGCCATTTTGATCGCTGGTAGTCAATTTCTGGTACTGTTCATTCCATGTCACAACCTGCACAAAACCTAGAAAGTGATAAAAAGCTTTTTATTGGCATTATTTAAGTAAGTTAATAAAAAATACCACATCCAAGCTAATCAGCCTGGAGCTTTTCAGAACTTTGCATTGCTGACTTTGATTCAATTGTAGGCTTCTTTCTGTACCACTTATTTCCTCTTTCAAAATTCTGCTCAAGAACTCCTTTTGCTTCTGTATTCACCCACTGGAGTAACATCCTCTCCAAATCCTGTTCGGAGTGTTGATTCCATAATCAAAACCCAGATCACAGTTTTGCAGTTTCTGACCACCTCTGACACTCTGGGACACTGACAAAACTTTACCGTTGTAGGAAGTTTTGGGTTTTTCATCCTCTTAGTAGTCTGATCCTCACTATTGCTGCACTTTTAAAACTATCTTCCTGACAATTACCCAAAAGAGCATTCTCCACACAAATCCTTCAGACCCTCAAGTTTCATATGGGATCCCACTCATAAATATTTGACTTTACTTGTAACATCTTTGAACTTTTATCAGTTCCATAGTGTACATCAAATTGCATCACACTTTTTCTTCCCTTACTGCTGGGTACCCATTTTCCCTGTATCCTTTCGATTTTTAGTGTTTCAGTCATGAACTTTACCAACAGATGCAATCAAAGATATTCTGAATGTCAGGGATTTTTAAGGTAATAGTAATCTATTTCAGAATTGAAGACATCCACTCAAAGTATCCACTAAATCAATTCCTCACAATTCATTTGTTCCAATCCTATTTAATTAAGCCCTTAAAATAACCTGACTCTTGGCTGATTTCAACTGCAAGTCCTCATAAAAAAGTCCACTTCTTCACATAATGCATTTTAGCATCCTCTTCATATCCCATTGTCCATGGGTGATGACCATTCAACGTTTCTTACGTGAGAATTTAAGTCCTCCCTTTAAAAAATGTATTCAGTTTTTACCTTCACACATTATCGTTCTCCAGCTTGCTTTCTAACCTCTCTAAACTTTGTCTGTACACTACACTGCAGTCTATGCATATACACATTCTGTAATTGTCAATAAAGGGGAAAATTACTATATGTTTAACACAGAAATTGGGTTTACTGAACTAGTTTTCATTTCTTCAGAAGAAAATTGAAAGCTACTGTAACATATAAGCAAATCTCAGAAACATGGAAAAAAAAACCAAACAGCCTTATCCAGGTTAACATGGTAAAAATATACAGCCAAGCTGTTACATAGCTATGCTGAATGCTCATAACCTTTACTTCAGACATACAATAAAAAGTTATGCCAAAATTACTCTATCAGCTTCACAAAATCTTCTATTTTTTTTTTTTTTACTCTAACCAGAAGTAGACTAAATGCTCAAATACACTTACCACTATGGCCTTCAAGACTCTGAGTCACAAAAATGTTGTTAGTAGCTGCCAGTCCCTTTATCTTTACTTCATCTAAAAAATAACAAAATTCACTATGAAAATAAACCTAAAAAAGCAAACATATTACCATGTTTCTATGAATACTGCAGCTCTAATCACTTTTTACATAGATAAATTGAACCACTTAAAAGTAAGTACATAGTAACAGCAGGATGGAATTTCCACCCCGCAGTTCCATGTGGTTGCTGTTCACATCTGTCATCCAAATTCACATATGCCTTATGGTCTAGCAGTTTTTTGAGAAAAAAAGCCAACAAATAAACAAAGTTTAAAAAGTTTTGAAAATGGATTTTACTTTTCTTGGAACTATTTCTTTAAAAGAAAATACATAGCTTTCTCCCTAAAATAATTAAGATGCTAGAGAACGTTCAAACAAAATAATGAAATAACAAAGTAAGTTCCAAAATAAAGAGAAAGCCTACACAAAAAAAAAAGAATGAATGATATGCCCTGAAAAAAAAGAACCTGCACTGAAGAAAACTTCAGCAGATATAACAGGTAGACAAATTACTTGATACACAAGTAAGACCAGCTGGAGGAAAACCGTATTCAAAAGACAGTGATGAAAAAATTTTATGTCAGTGGAAATACATAACTAGCTATGCACAGATTTAAAACATATGCAATATTACCAAGTAACTCAGGGAAAAAGTTATGCTTTCTTAAGTGTGGTGGGTTTTGTTCTTAAAATAAAAATTAAAAAAAGAAACAAACAAAAAAACCAAACAACGCCCCCTCCCATTTACCTGCTTGTGTTTCTATTTTTAGAACTTTTAGTAATCCATCCTCTCCACCACAGGCTATGAAGCCTTGATTCTTATTCCAGGAAATACATTTTAATCGAACATTACCTGGAAATGCAATCTGAAAAAGAAGCATTTTGTATCTCTACACAGTTGCAATAATCACGTTTTATTTTACATAGTCTATTTGAGCAACTCAAAGACACCTACAATAGCAAAAGAGATAAATTTATTTCTATTAACAGATCTGTACATGCAAAAAAAAAAGAGAGGACAGAATTACAAGCACTAATGAAGAGTGCCACACTCGAGCAATTGAACACATGAAGTAAATAATAGTAACAGGACACTTTCAAAGGTGTGCTCAGCAACAAAAACACGAGACCGTGGTCACACAGTGCAGAGGGCTTCGGTCTCCAGCGGAAAAGCCGCGTCCAAAGCCCACCGGGGGGAAAACTGCAGAGCAGCGGGAGACCAAAGAAAACCCAAGCCAGGCAGAGGGAGCTGGCGGGGCAGAGTAGGGCAGCGCTCCGGGAGTGCCGCACCATGTCCAGCCGCCTCGCAGCGGCCGCAGGCGGCGGGGGGGCCCCGAGCACCCCTCAGCTCCCGCGGGGTCCGCGCTCCCGATCCCCGGGACTCCCCAGGGCAGCTCCGCCGGCCCGAGAGCAGCCTGCCCTCCGCCGTCCCGCGTGTCCCCGGGTGCACCTTCTTGCACAGGTAGATGAACATCGCGGCGGAGCGCGGGGACCCGATCCGGGCCGGCCCTCACAGCAGCGCGGCCGCGCCCGGCCACCGCGTCCCCCTGGCAACCGCCGGCGGAAATGGCGCCGCTTCCGGGGGAGCGGCCGGGCGCCGTTAACGGCGGTACCCGCCTCAGCGCGGGCCCGGACCGTCCGGGGCTGGGCCGTGAGGGGCGGCGCGGGGCCGGGCCGTGAGGGGCGGCGCGGGGCCGGGCCGTGAGGGGNNNAGGGGCGGCGCGGGGCCGGGCCGTGAGGGGTGCCCGGGGCCGGGCCGTGAGGAGCCGCGCGGGGCTGGGCCGTGAGGGGCCGCCCGGGGCCGGGCCGTGAGGGGCCGCGCGGGGCTTCCAGCTCGGCCCAGCCGTTAGTGGGGGTGCTCAGCTTCGTTAGAAAGCACTGGCAATTCGTTAATACCTAGGTCACTCAGCTTTTACACCAAGGAAAATCCCAAAGTTTGCGAATCCCAGGTTGTCTGCACACGGTGTTTGCAGTGTAACTTACATCAATATAGAATCATAGAATGGGTTGGAAAGGACCTTAAAGAGCATCCAGTTCCAGCTCCCCTGCCATGGGCAGGGACACCTTTCACTAGACCAGGCTGCACAAAGCCCCATCCAGCCTGGCCTGGAACACTTCCAGGGATGGGGCATCCACAGCTTCTCTGCGCAACCTGTGCCAGGGCCTCACCACCCTCACAGTAACGAATTTCTTCCCAATGCATAATCTAAACCTGCCCTCTTCCAGTTTAAAGGCATTCCTAATCAAAAAGAAAGGAGACTTAATCCATGAAACAGAGAGCAAGTAACAAGCTCTCAGTGATGTTCAGGTATTAGAAGGATAAATTACTTGTCACTAATACTGCTGTGTTAAAATTTACAGCTGGAAAAGTTTTGATGAGCTCAGACCGAGGGGGAGGTTAACAAAGCTTGGGAAGAAGGATGTCACACTGATAATGGACACAAAGAATGCAGAATTTATGGGCCACAAGGCCCACCCACATTTGCCAGAACTCCCAAGATAAGAAAGAAACTAATAAAGTCAACTCAGCAACCATGTTGAAATCAGCTCTGACTGGCTAAAGGGTAATTCTGGCAGGGGCAGATTGCGACCACCGGACCCAAGAAACCCACCGACCCAAAAGAAAAGAAAGACTGAGCATGTGGACTAATTAGCATTAAAAGCAAGAGAATCATTAACCAATAGAAGATAGAACACTAATTAATAAAAGAACTATGTAACTTGTAGACTATGTAACTCCAGCACCCATTGACCTTTTGGTCGGGAACTCTGGGAGTATTTCCCCATTCGGGAGGGGGTAAGAGAATCAAAGATGCAACATATGAAAAGAGACTGTATAAAGTAAAAAGAGGGGTTGATACAATATTGTGGAATTGGTATTATGTAGTAGAATTTTGGAAAAATCATACATGCTTTACAGTGACAAGTGGAGTGTAAGAAGTCATGGTTAAAAAAAACATTCTTTTTTGGGTATTAATATGGAATGAGGCAATTGGTTAAACCTTCTCCTTGTTCTCCATTAGGAGGTATTTTGAATCATTGGGATAAGTTTGGTGGAGAACCTCTTACAAAGTGGAAGTTAAAGGAATATTGTACTCAATGATGGCCAAAATATAAATTGGATGGTGAGGAAAAGTGGCCAGAAATGGGAACATTAAATTATAATAACATGCTGCAACTGTTGTTTTGCAGAAGACTGTCTAAGTGGGATGAAATCCCATGTGTGAATTTATTTTTCTCATTGAGAAATGGTCATGAAACAAGAAAGAAATGCAGGTTATTGGTGTCTGATTCAAATGTCTTAATGATGATGAAAGAGTAAAAGAAATTATCTTGTTGCTGTTCTGCTTGTAGTATAGGGAAAAGGTGTCTGAAAGTGATAGTGAGGAAAAGGCGGTACAATTGTTGGTTTCTCTGAGAAAGAATCAGGACA
Organism: Pachycephala philippinensis; assembly: GCA_013397055.1. Taxonomy (NCBI): domain Eukaryota; kingdom Metazoa; phylum Chordata; class Aves; order Passeriformes; genus Pachycephala; species Pachycephala philippinensis. Next base: position 235,471 of record VWZT01003943.1, on the reverse strand, counting down.
GTGATAATTGGGACCAGGGCAGTACTGATGGTAAGACTGGAGGAAGTGATTCATTTAGTCCAATTGCAGGTAGAATTTGGGCACACCAAAACACTGTATATGTAAAAGTTCCTTTTTCAACCCCTGATTTGATACATTGGAAGCAATCTGCCAGGTTGTACTGAAAAATCCAGAAAAATTTGAAATTCTGTATGGTACCCCACAAAATGTGAATGTGACAGGAAAAGCTGACCAGATGCATGTGGTAGGAGAGAAAGCTTTAACCAATTATCTGTTGTCTTTAAGTAAAATCCTGAGATTATTACACAGGTGCTTGCTGTTGAGAACACCACTCCCAGCCAAGTCATCAATACATTCTTTCAAGCATGGAGATCAAGACTACCTGAAAACTTGGAAAGATACTCCACTAGCTGAGAAGTGGAAAGGACCTTATCAGGTACTGCTAACCACACACAGAGCCATGAAATTAAAAGGACTGGACTCATTAATTCATTACATACAGACCAAAGGTATTCCTCCAACTTTGTGGACCCTGAAGCTGAAACTGACTCGGGACTCATGAACTGCACATGGACAGAAATAGATTGCATTGTGATTGTATTCAGGGAGAAATTTTACTACATTTTTTTTGTTTGTTTTACTAAGTTTTAGAAGTTTTTATAGTCAATGTGCTTGATTTTTGGAACACCACTGAGCACCCAGGCCTGAGTGCACAACACTGAAATAAACAATTATGTCTCTCTTGAGTGTGTAATTATTGGCTTGTAGCACACTGGATAATAAATCCAATTTTTCTGAACAACAATACGTCTTACTTTAAACAAATAATTTATATAATCTTGGAATTTTACCTGGTACTCACAAAGTGAGGCAGGCTATTGCTCAGAGGACTTGAATGTAAATATTATCATTTGTAATATAAAATGAAATTATGAATACTAGTGCATGAATCAAAGCCTGCCCAGCTGACAACTTGCAAGATACATCTGGCCTCCAGGACAATTTTCCACTATCCTATAAAATTTTACATATCATCTGACAACTGGCCTTAGTGTAAATAGGACTGATGTCATCCCCTCCCAATTGCCAAGAAGTTGTAAAGTCTTGCGTTAGATTTACAACTTGTTTATTCTTACCAGTTACAGAGGCCAAGGCATACTTCTGGCCCTATAAATGCCTGCATAATACCCGTGTCTATGCAGAGGACATGAAAGTAAGCAAAGTGCTGGATATAAAACTCCATGATTTACAGAAAAAAAAAATGCATGCACAGCACTTTGAGGAAGCGAGTGTAGCACAGCCAGGACGTCCCACGCTAACTTTAATTGCACTACAGCAAATTAATACCAGTATGGGGACACATCACAAAATACAAGCACAGCCAAATCCAGCGTTCTTGGAGAGTTTATAGTCTCATTTTTAGCTGTTGCAGCTGAAGCTGTTCGCTTGTTCTATTCATGTTCTATCCATGTTCACTTGTGCTATTTAGTGTTATATTCCAGCTTAACATTACTGTGTAGGCATACCTGAAGTCACACTCCCGTGTGCAGTGAAGTGAACATAACTGAACTTGCTTGAATGTGTTATGTGCAGGGTATGAAACAAGTACAGATGTTGTTTAATATGTCCTTGGCAAACCAGCTAGCAGATACAATGTTTTATGTAATTATATTGCTAGGGTCTACAAAATATGTGGGATTTTTCCATTAAAAAAACCCCATCGTTTTGGCTCCTAATTTAAATGTAATTTCTGAAGCATTTGGATGATTATAAATGCCAAGTGGATTCCTTTAATGACTAATTTTTTTTTTAATTGTTAGCTTGTATGTTTTATCCTAAAAGCCTGATTGACACAAGTAAAGTGTCAGTAAAGTTTGTGTAATGACACCAGGAATGACTGACTAATAACATAGGTAAATCTTGCAGGGTAAAAATATTAAATTGAAGGATGTCTTTCATTCTTCTACATGTTAAACATTATTAATACTTGAAATTACTGTTAAATCTTTTATCTATATTTACAATGACTTCTAAGTTTTAAAATAAAATACTTCTTTTTCCAAACATGTGACTTGGGGGAGTATTCTGTTTAATTCTTCCATTTATGCCTCCTTTATCTTTGAGGTTTTGTTTCCTTGGGTTTTTTAAACCCTTTAGTTCATAACACACACCCTTTAAGTTGAATATAAAATAACTTCCAACATCAATGTGCATATCACATTGTATTTTATTAAAATAAGTTACAAGATCCCAACTTACTTTCCCGTTTAACGGAAAGAAGACATGGGCACATTTTTTCATTCTGCCTTGCCATTTCAAAGTTTTATAAAACGTGATATAATGTGAACTGTATCCATTCTTTTTTTTTTTTTTTCTGTATTTACTTTGAAGTAAGAGAATAAAAAATTCAGTTACTACAGAACAGCAGTATCTGCAGTACAAACTGAAGCACAGCAGGTATGGGTAGCTTCATGCTATAAAGTGACTGTATATGAAGATCCTCAGGGTCACTGTATTTTCAAGACTCTTGTCTTCCTGAAGTCTTCTTGATGTTTATCAATAATAATAAACCAACTGCTGTTTTGGAAGCTGTGCAATGAAATAAAGCTTGCTGAAAACAATAAAAAGGTTTGATTCTGAAAGATTATTTTAAAATCATTCAGAATGATAGCTCAGACAATCTGCTGTCGGTCTTGATATGCCTGCAGCTTCTCAGACACTTCCTCTAGTGGTCAGTTGTTAAGGGCAATAAAATAGATGGCTAAGGTTTGTTTTATTTACAGTCTTTTTCATTGCTGCATTTTCAAAAAACAGTCTGTTTTCTAGATGAGGTCAATACATGCTTGAAACAGAGATTTCCAAATCTTTTAGAGCTCTGTCAAGGTCTGGCATCTTCTAAATAATCTCAACCACCCTAATTTAAGAAATTAAGAGGAGTTGGATCAGGTGATATGCAGGGATGAAGAGCAGAAGATGATGGTCTCTGCTATGTTTTCCAGGTTGTCTTGAAAGGATACTAGGGATAGAAATGGCCCATCAAAGAATAACTTGGAAAGAAAGACTCAGTTCTTTGTAATAAGGTCTATTCCTAACTTAAACCCACAACATTTTCTTGCTTAATGGTAACTCTTGGGGCAGAAAGATTGATCTCTGACGGACATGTTACTACTGAGATGACATTACAGGTTCAAATATCTTGGTGTTCAGTTTTAACTACTTAGATTCCCTAGAATTATATATTATAATCTGGGAAAATCAGAGTTCTTCCCCTCACTTTTCCCAGGCAGATAAACTGAACTCCAAGCACACTACAAGAAGAGGGATGTGCAGTTAGATCTCATAAAAATAACTTTGGATTTATTAAAAAACTGGGAAAGTCTTGTGTCCTTGGCAGAAGTTTTCATTTGGCTTTTAGAAACTTTGGCAAACTGAAAAATCATTTTATCTATGTAAATGATGAGTTCATGTATAAAACTCACTGGTTTGCTCTCCTTTTTTTTAATCTTAAATATCCCACTCTTCCTTGACTTTGAATCCCCAAGGATCAGGATGATAACCACAGACCTAATGCTCCTTTAAGTCAATTCCTGTTTGAACAAGAGCACCTTTGACAGAAAAAAGCATTAAGTCTCATAAATCTCAGCAAAGAAAATCTGCCACAGTCCTTGGTAAATTGTAACAGTGATCAACCACTCCTAAAAATTTTACCTTATGATGTACCACGGCTTGTCTCACTTTAATTTCCAGTTATTAGTTCCTGCCATGTCATCTGAGGGCATTTATTCCAGCATTCAGGCTTGCTGTGGTACCACAGAGTTCACCACTTTCTCTTTGTTTGTTAGTTGGGGTTTTTTCTCTCCCACATGTTTGTGGAATGTCTAATCCTGGGGCTGACCACATTTCTCTTCACGGCTGCAGACATGGCACTGCAGCAAACGAAGCTGGCAAATTCCACCCAGCAGCCGGCACCTCGGATCTCCTCTGGACCCAACACCTGCCCAGGGCCTCCAGCCTCGGCACCCTGCCTCATGGCTCTCCCACTCTCCTGTATCCCAGGATACTAATATGCTCACACATTTTCAGAGGAAAGAAGATGCTTGAAAATCACTTGGGACAGTGCCTGTGGAGGTGGGATGCAGAGGAATACCACAGCTAATGGGACTGTTGTCACACTGCCCGTGAAGTGGTCTCTAAAATTTTGGGGCATAATAGGAGGGCTCAAAACTGAGTGTTTGATGTAACAGTAAAAGTCATCCAGAAGAATTATGAGTAGAGCAGTGCTTGATGTTCAATATGGTATATATAATCTAGGCGATGTGGGCATATGCATTTATTTTATCTGTACCATGTTGCTCTTCAATGAAATGTGAGAATATAGTGCTGTTTGCAACAACCAAGATTTTTTTTCCATAATATTTCTATAATCACCTTGAAAATACTTTGTCTTTTGAGGGATATTTCTTCCCTGGTTTATGTCAAAACAGCTACCTCTAAAATACCAGTAAAGTGCTGTATGCAGGTGATCATGGAAGAAAAAGGATATATTTTGAGGACAGAGCTTCAAGGCGTGAGGTCACTGAGTCCTGGAGGGCAACTATGGCTTCACACTTACAGGACTCTTCAGTTGTTACAAGACTGCTCGTTATGGCTCCTAAGAGAGAAAACAGCATTTAGTATATTAATTACAATTATTGAACATTTAAATCCCAAGAAAATGCTTGATTCTGCGGAAGGAGTCAAACCCATGCTGTGAGACTACAGCAAGCACCGCAGCCCAGGGCAGTTGGGAAGGAGGGACAGCAATGAACAGGGGCTTGTGTGTAGCCAGAGACCTGAGTGTCATAGTCCAGGACAGGTAAGAGAGAGCTCAACTCTAACCAAAAGGAGGCAGAGCAAGGAGTTCCTCGCCTGCCTTCCTGGATCCTCTACATTCTTTAAATTAGACCATTACTGAGCAAAAAAAAAAAGGGCCTGGCTGCAGAGACCAACCAGCCTCCCCATCAACTTTAATTGTGTCACCCCACAAGTATTCTTGGTTTCTAACATTGGCAATATGCATGCATAGGGAGTATCTTTCTTGATTCAAGAGGGTGGACACAAGTCCATTCCAATGTCACATGAATATAGATGGGGGAATGACATCATTCAAATAGGCCCAAGCGAATTTAAAATCTAGCAGAAAGTCACAGCAGTATCACTGGAACAGCCAGTTAGTGTGACAGAGAAGTCACCAGTCTCTTCAGAAAGAGAAAGCAAGCACTGCTATACTCCACAGTGCTTCCATTGAATCTGTTCCTAGGTCTTGACCTCAGTCTTCCAGACTTACAGGGGACCAGCCTCAGCTGTCCTCAAGAATTTCTTTTTCTCCATAATTCACAAAAACACCAGCAATGTTGACAGCAGGTTCAGAGAGACGACAATTTCACTGTAGTATAATAATGTCAAGCATCAGCAGATGGCTGTGAGTTCTTAACTGCATGAAAGGCAATTTAACCTCACCTACTCCATAAAGTAAGTTAAGGCTGCACCACCTGCTGAAGGTTGAGAACAAACGTATCAACAGCTACTGAGAGTAGCTCTAGTGAGATCACCATGTACATCTGAGACAGGAATAACAAGTTTTTAAAGGCAAAGCCTTCTTAAAAGAGAGCCTACAAACATATTTTCAACAAGTTATCAAGAGGTATTACCTGTGTATAATACCCATCGCTTCATAAATGTTTTTTTACATTGCTTGCAAAGGTAGCAACAGCATATTAATCTTTTTTTTCTCTATATATATATAAATGCATAGCTGATCAATGCCAAACAAAGTGTGTGAGCATTGTCACAGTAAAACAATAGAAATATTATACACAAGTACATTTCCCTTTTTTGCTGGATTGTTTTGGCTTCNTTTGGTTTGGTTTTTTTGGTTTTTTGTTTATCAGTCATGCCATTAATACTCGCATTTTGCAGGAAAACTGCAAAATCTAAAATCTATGAGTCTGCCATTTTGGCAGTGCAGAAATTCATTTGTCTTAAAGCCAACGTTGAAACTGGTGTCTCCTTGATTCCACTGAAGCTGTATTTGTTCAGCTCCCCTCTTTGGAACATTCCACCGGCTTTATGGTCAATGTACAAAGAAGAGCTGTTCAAGAGTCAGCTGGAGGAAGGGCAGTTCAGAACATCACACCAACACGGTTGGTTTCCAGCCAACTGCCAGTTAACTTTTTGTGTCTGCATTTAAATTCTCCAATAACAGATACAGATCCTCCTTGGATTTTGTCTGTTTTAACAAAATTATTTTTCCAACCAACTCTGGCAATTGTCCAAGAGTAGTCTGAATTCTTCCACAGTCCTGTGAAATTGAGAGTCTTCCAGTATTTGATATTCAAAACCTGGGGTGTTCCTGTTGCCACTGGGATGCCCAACAAGTCACACAAAACATGCTAAAGTGTGTTTTTACACTGCCTTTGTGTTCAGATCCAGACTAACAAGAAACTATTTTTGCAGATGGTGTTTGTCTATATCCACCTATTTTATAACTGTGCTCTTACACAGGGTCTTCAGCCACTTGATGTGATGGCAGGTTATTCCTGCTCTGAACCAGGGGCTGGGCTAGGTAGCTCTTGATGCCCCTTCCAACCCAACCTGACTTAGAATTCTACATCAAACCGTGGAGTGGTTCTGCCAACATTTGATCCCAGTATTGCTCATCTGAAGAGAAAATGGTGAGTTCATGCTTGCCCCACTCCTCTTGGAGGGGTGGACAAGAATATAAGGTTTAGCATTGCAGTAGTTCTAACCTGAGTGTTGTTCCCCTCTGGACCCCCCAGCCACTCTCCAAATGCTGGTAATGCAATGGAGACTGACTTCCCAGAGACAGGTGCCCCAGAATCCTGCCTTGCCAACACCGCCAATTATTCCCATTTTGTAAGGAATGCAGATTATGACAGATTATATTTCTAAATACAGTGAGTCCTTAAATGTGTAATGATAGATAAGAGGCAACATTAAACATAAAGTAATTTTAAATACAGTAACTGTTATAACTAAACATGAAGGACCAAACTAGCTCAAAATATTCATGGAAAGAGGCATAAAAGAATGAAAAGGGATTATTCTTCCTGGGAGCTTGTGAGTTGATAGACCATTTCTCAAAGAGATTAAAAATGTTTAACACATTAAAAAGAGGTGCTTCAACAAATAAACATATTCAGAAAAAAAACCCCAACATTAAATTATTACTTGAGCATGTTTTGTCATCTGAATTTAAGATAAAGCCTTCATAGCAGCCACAGGTCTATGATCCACTCACACAGACCTGCTTCCAGTCATGGGTTCCTGGTGCACATACATCAGTTCACACAGGCTGTGCTTTGGAGAAGCAGTTATCCAAAAACAGGGTAACATTTTTTAATGCTTCCCAATGGCAGTGCTTTTCCATGCTGGGAGCCTATCCTCTATGAGTCTTACCAGGAACTACTGAGATGTGTAACAGATCTTGCCTTGGAGCAGCAATTGTCTTACTGGGCATTAATACGTTAATTAAGACAAGGGATACCTCAGACCTTGCTCACTCTGACCCAGCTGCCTAACCCCACCAGATGTGAAATGCCACATCAGCTCCAAAGGCACACTAGAAAAGGTTTCCAGTACACAATAACTTTACAGTAAGGAGACTGGGAAGGAGAGAAACACTTCTGAAATTATTTCATTTTTACTGTAACACAAAGTCACTGAGAAGCTAAAGAAAGGAACAGCAAGATTAAATTCAGCCTGGAGGGGAGGACATCACCTCATACTGTCTTGCATGGTGGTACACACATTCCACAATACTGCAAAGTGTGTGACTAACCCCTTCTCTCATCAACAATTTCTCAGTTCCGAGTTTTCTCAATATTGCATAAAATAGGGAAGGCCTGAAGTTATAAATTGACAAAGACTGCATGGTATTTACTAACATTGGTACATATAAAGTCATTTGTATCTCTGAATTTTGCTCAAAGTGGGCAAGGCAGAGTGACATAGAACTGTCTTTTAACACCTGAATGCACATGAAAGTTCCTCTGAAAGATACAAATATATTAATGTGCTAATGAGAGTTATTGCAATACATGCACTTAGCTGGGGAGGGCATGGGGGGAAAGGGATCATCGATCTGCTCTTACTTGAGCACGTCTTCCTGTCTGGGTTGAGGGTGTAGCCTTGGTGGCAGTCACAGGTGTAGGACAGGGCATCCCTCACGCAGAGCTGCTCGCAGTCGTGCCTGCCGGGCGCACACACGTCAGCAGCTGAGGGAGGCATTGCAGAGGAGAAGAACATTAATCAATATCCAAACTTCAGCCTTGAGAGCTGATCGTAGTGATTGTCATTCGCGAATGTATCTTCATTTGGATGCAAATCAGGATGTTTTTGCTGCATGTCAGTGTGCTATTAACCAGAGCAGGGTGCACAGAGTGTGTTTCTATCTGGCTATCAACGTCACAAAATTAGTACAAGTTTTGGAATACTGGTAACACTTTTTTGCAGCTGTAACAAACAGATGGCAAAAGGAATGGAACTAGAAGTGATGCATTTATAAAACAATTATCCAACAAAATTTCAGAGAACAAATATCTTGATTTTAAGAGACTATCTGGCATTACTTCAGCTCTAATTGAGTTGGAGAAAACACTGTTTTATGGAGTGAAAAGACCATAAACAGAAAAGTATATGTGGCTGCTAAAAAGATGTGACACCCACTGCCAGTTACAAAGTGGGCACTTTATGTGTGAGGCTGTTGTTTTCTGCCAAATTTAACGTGTCAATTCTGAAAGGACAAGCTGAGAAGGAGTTCCTATATTTGGATATCTTTGCAGTAAGAAGGCCCAGTAAGGCACAAGAAAAAATAAAGGATGGAGAAAGAAAGGAAGAGGAGAGAGAGAAAAGAGAGTGAGAAAGAGAGAAAAAAGAAGGAAAGGGAAGTAAAGGAAAAGATAAAAAGGAAAAGGAAAAAAAGACCCTCTCCCAGGCCTAGACTATTTTTGCATCTTTTTTTGCACATCTTTGTGATATAATTGTCACAAAGACCTGAATGGTTGGGAAATCATTAGCAGGATACTGCAAAATGAGATTCAAAAGGGAAAAAAAGGCAAGCATGTGAGGAAAATAATTTAAAGTTTAAGTATGCAGGAGGAGAATCGGTGCTATGAAATGAGGTTTGGGATTGGACTCCCAAAGGGGAGGCCTAATTGAATTTACATTCCCTCATGTATTTATTGCCTCTCTGTGATGCCAGCTAAGAGCTAATCCTAGGCACCATATTTACAAAATCAACTCCTAACCTAGGCAGGAAGAAATACTGAGGCCCTCTGGCTTCACCTCTTTGAGATGTGAGACCTGTGACTTAACTGGAGAGATTTGCCTAAAAACCTCCTGGAACTGGAAGCCTAAGTTCAACACTTGGTCACACAAAATATAGTAAGGAAAGGGATTATAGTGCAAGGGGGGAAAAAAGGATTTTCCCTGTATAAACCACCAGTGAGACATCCAAAGAAATTCAGAGTGAAGATCAAACCCTAATCAAGTGAAGAGAATATAGAATAGATATTAATTTGTAGATAATATATACTTATGTGTACATCCCTGAGTACCAGCTACATCTATGCTCTTGTTCTCCACAAGAGACCAGCACTGAGAAGGATCATTTCCCTCCATCCTCTAGAGCCCTAAGGCTGGAATATTTTTTAAGGTCCAAACACATCCACCAGAAAGAGCAATCGTGCTCATGATGATACAGACTGCAATCTCTCTTCCAGCAGAGTCCATGTTCTCCCTCATCTCATTCCCTTGTGCTGCTTTACTGAAGAGTTTTCTGACAGAGATGGTACATATCACATATTGGATATGGCAATTCATGCTCCATGGATGTGGGAATACTGTGAAGTCCTCAAGGAAATGCCAAATGGCATTTTAATCTCACCAAATACAAGCCTCACAGAACTGTAGAATAGCCAAGGGTCTCAAATTACTACTGTTCATATGAAGAAACAAAGTTGCCCTGAGTTTTCATGGGTTGTACAGAAACTCCGGGATAATTTATCAGAAAAATGACATAAATTAGCTGGATTTTTAAAAGCTACTTGCTTTTAGTGGAACACAATTTTTCCTTAAACAGATCTTACCTGAGCAAGTCTTCTTGTCTGGATTCAGAGTGTATCCTTCATAGCAGCCACAGCTGTAGGATCCATCATTACTCACACAGACTTGGGCACAGTCATGCTTTCCAGGTGCACACATGTCCATGGCTGTGGTGAGCCATGGTTTAGAAAAGAAACCTATTAATCCCTCCCAGACACTTCACTGTTTTAAATGCTCCGCATTTGTAATTACATTTTAATTACAATTTAACCACTGTCCTACTACATTATTATATTATGCTGCAGACAACTGAATTCAGTTATTAATTATTTAATGGAGGAAGTAGATACTGCAAGACATGACTAGATCACATCTCATGCAGTTCTGTTTTTCATCAGCAATTCCAGAAGTCCTGTACATCCCCAGTAAGGATGAAGCTAAAAACCCACGAGATGAGCAATAACCTGCCCCATGTCAGACTGAGCAGCTAAACAATGTTTATGGAATTCTGTGAAGACCATAAAATGGTAGATAAGTGCCAAACTGCATTTTTTAATCAACAAATTTAAAGCAAAATGCAATTTTATTGTTACTGAAACTAAGAGGAAAGTTCTGAGTTCTCATTGTAGGGTAACTCACAGAAAATATGTTCATATCTCCATGGGTTTCGTATATTCAAGTAGCCTTTAATTCTTACCCGAGCAAGTCTTCCTGTCTGGATTCAAGGTGTAGCCTTCATAGCAGTCACAGACATAGGATGCATTGTTACTCACACAGATCTGCTCACACTCGTGCCTCCCAGGTGCACACGTGTCCACAGCTTGTAAGGCATGTTAGAGAAACAACACATTGTTAATAACGAGCAGTTTGGGATGGAGTGAACATTCACTTTTTTATATATATTTCGATTTGGAATCAGCTCAGAAATGGCAATAGTAATTGAAGGAATTAGAACAAGTGGTAGGAGAAAATATCTATACAATGTCTACACCTGAAGACTTTGTTTTGGCATCTGGCCCATGAATGGATCTGTAGGCACAATAAAAAGGATGATGATAGAATCAAACTACATCTCACCATTACTTGCAGTTGAGTTTGACTTATTATTCATTACTAGATTTTTTATTATTGAAAAAGATACAGATGTTTGCTGTTTCAACGGAAGCACACAAGTAGCATCTCAAATTCAATTATTGTGTTAATTCTTTTTTTTTTTTTTCTAGTTGAACTCATCTTCCAAACGAGTAATACCTGAGCAGGTTCTCTTGTCTGGATTCAGGGTGTATCCTTCATAGCAGTCACAGAGGTAGGATGCCCCGTCACTCACACAGACCTGCTGGCAGCCGTGGGTCCCCAGGGCACACACGTTCACAGCTACAAAGGGCATTGACAGAGAGGTACTTCAGTCATCCCAGAGGAAAGGAACAGGCATTAATCATTCATGCTTACAGAAGTACATCTTGCACTGTTTGCTGGATTAGTGGTAGTAAATGTAAGTGCTGTGTTCCTGTCACAACAAGTTACAGGCCTCCTTTGCACCTCTCTGTAGCCAGGAGAGAGAGGTCATAAACGGCACGGAAATAACTCACCACCTGAGGGGGCAGGAGAAAAGATGCACTGAAAAGAGTTCAACGAGGAGAGTTTTAAGCATTTAGTAGTATTACACTGGAAATGAGAGCTCAGGACCATCTGGCTCTTTGTATCCAGTCCCTTTCTATTACAGACAACCAGTTGAAATAATGCTAAAATGTATCACTCTCTGTTGGTTTAAGAACTTCAGCTCACCCGCACAGAACCCAATCTACGGATTCCTGCTGCACTGTAAAAAACTCCCCGGTAAACTGAAATGCAACAGAAAGCAAAATGAAATTAAATTAAATGAAAAAATAAAATAACATAAAATAAATCTAAAAAATAAAAACAGAAAGAGCATCAAAAGCAGGAGGAACAAAGAAATTAGTCAGAGGCACTAGAATAACATACTCTCATCTCGGGGATGAAAAGATGCCTGAATGATGGTGCAGATGTATCAGCCAGAAAGGAAACCCACCAGTGTGAGAGGGGGTATGTGGGGGCTACAGCTGCCTTGACACATCAGGTTTAAAATGTCAGGGCCAAAGGACGATATGTAGGAAAGTCGCTACAGTAGGGTACCTTTATAGGCACGTGAACCTCATAATTGAAGGAGAGCACAGAAATAATGTCCAAATCTCAGAGAACTGAGAAGCTGAAACTGCAAAATGAGATAAAGTTTTCAGGACCAACTGATTCCCCAACAAACAGTAAATCTATTTCATCACACTGAGAACAGAGAAAACAGCGACACAACTGCAGTGTGATGGACATGCAAGTGCTAGAAGTGTGTTGTGGTGACAAGGCAGACAAAATGCCTGCACAGTGCTGGGCTGTCTCTGCAATGTATGTGCCAACAGTCTTTCCCTTCACAGAAGGTCTAACTGTGTAACTGATTAACTCCTGATCAATTTTTCTTAAGTCTATTCAGCTTAGTATCTGCTGCTTTTTTGGTCACCTCAAGATGCCCCTGTTTATCTCCACAGACTGTCAAAGAAGCCTAGATACTTAAACGCCTAATAGATTACTAGATTTAGGGGAGAGGGGAGAAAGGGAAGGGAAAGGAGTGAGAAAAAAAAAGGTGGAGAAAAGAAGTGTGAAGTGGAAAAAAGGGACGAGAGAAAGAGAGAAAGAAAGAAAGATTAAGAGAGAGAAAGAAAGAGAGAGAGAGAAAGAAAAAGAGGGAGAGAGAGAGAGAGAGAAAGAAAGATTAAGAGAGAGAGAGAGAAAGAAAGAGAGACAGAAAGAAAAAGGAGAGAGAGAGAGAAAGTGAGAAAGAAAGAAAGAGAGAGAAAGAAAGAGAGAGAAAGAGAGAAAGAGAGAGAGAAAGAAAGAGAGAAAGAAAGAGAGAGAAAGAAAGAGAGAGAGAAAGAGAGAGAGAAAGAGAGAAGGATGGTGCAAGTCATCCATGGTTTGAATGAAGATTCTTAGAGGATGAAATGAGGGGAATTTCCTTCCTGGGACTGTCCTTAAGCTGAGAACTCTCCTGAGAGCTGTTGCCCGAGGGTTTGTGGGCAGCCCAGNAAAGAGAGAAAGAGAGAAAGAAAGAAAGAAAGAAAGAAAGAAAGAAAGAAAGAAAGAAAGAAAGAAAGAAAGAAAGAAAGAAAGAAAGAAAGAAAGAAAGAAAGAAAGAAAGAAAGAAAGAAAGAAAGAAAGAAAGAAAGAAAGAAAGAAAGAAAGAAAGAAAGAAAAAGATTAGGAGAGAAATGGGAAGACAAGTCTGTTTTTACCTAAGATTTTACTTAGATTAGTAGTTACAGTGTGAGTATGGACTACTGGTAAAATCAATGTCCAAAGCAATACTGGTGAGATAAGAAATCAGAAGCAAGAGTGCTTGAACCTTCTCATGTGTTTCTGAAAACAAGGAAATTTTGCGGCAACAAAATGGCAATGTTTCCCATTTTCTAAAACAAGGAATATTTAGAAGTCTGCAAAAAGGCTGATAGAGTTGTCTTGTCTTGGTAAAATCAAATTTGAAACAAAGGCAGCACCTTTTCATTGTGCTACACCCTTGGGAATAGGAGAATTAATCTCCATGACTTATGAACAAAATCTCTGAGTGATATTTTTCAAGCATAAGTGAGAAGAAGCTCAGTCTCAAATGGTCAGATTTTTGTGGTAGGAAAGTCAAACGTCCACTGAGTTGGACAGCAATTCAAGGCTAAGATTTTCCATCTCTGTGACGGTCTCATGCTGAATAATGCTTTCAATGCATCAAGAACTTGATCTTGGCCAACTATTTTCCCCTGAACATTAGTTTTCCTGTTCACCCTACAAACAAATTTATTTGCCTTGGTCAAAGCAAAGAAAATCCTAATTGTCACTGGTGAGTCCAGGTTTCTGACCAAAAAGCACTCTGGAGCTGGAAAGGGATCCAGTTTACCACACTGTCTTACAAGACCCTCTTAGATTCTTTTGGTTTATAGGAGTCTTTTTAGAGACTATATCCTTTACCCTGTTTTTTTCATGAATCCCACAGATTCTGGCAAACTGCATGCAGGCGACTCAGAGTTACGCTGGAATTGTACATGTGTGAGCTCCCTGATTTATCCTCCAGCCTTGCAGGTGCATAATTTCTATGCTTCAGCACAATAAACAGTAAGTTTATTCTTAAGAACAAGAGATTTTTCTTTGCTGCTGTGAAAGGACTTGCTTTGGCAAGGACATAGGTGGAAATGAGTGCCATGTTCATAGCACACGTACCTGTCCAGCCAGGTGGGCACTTGTGAGGATCTGGTCACATCAGCAGCACAACATGGTGTCAAGCCAAACCTCAAGGCATTTCCTGTGCTAATTATTGGGCAAAGTGTCCTGTCTGCAGATGGTCTTACACATTTATTTCATACCTAGAGAAAAAGGTCTATTCACTCTAACCCTTACTCAAAAGGTGTGGTGGTAATTTTTAGTAAGGCTCTGAAATAACAAAGTAATACACTACCAACCAAGTTCCCAAGGCAGTGGCTGTTATTTTAATTTTCTTACAATGTTATTTACACCTGATTTTACCTATTACTGGCTGGAGACTTATTTTAAAGTAAATTTCTTAGAAATTTACTAGAAAAAACTGCTTTGCACAAGTTTTTTAGCTGTTGAAAAGTTGTCATTTGAGTTTTGTGAGTAGGGCTATGTCACAGCTATCTGTAGGCAGTTCTAAATACTCCAGATGACCTTTTTTCCCTGTAAATGACAATAACAGCCCACTCTGGCCTAGCATTTTTAGTGACGTTCTAGCCTAAACCAAATACATACAGCATTTTTCCAAGACCAGCCCTGAAAAAGCAAAGTTAATTCATCCCATCCCAGAGTTCCTTATCTAAATTAAGTTGCAGAGGAACAGAGGGAAATGTGAGCCTGGCACACTGGAAAAACCCAGCAGAGCCTAAGGAGTGAAAGCCCGTCCTGAGATGACCTAACACTGGATTTGGGCACTTTATCCTGCACCAGATTGCTCAAGCCAGTGTAGTGGTTTACCTGCCACACTGATTTTCCTACTTTGAACCTATACGGAATCCCTTCAGCTCCACACTCCCACCCTCCTTGCTTCCCAGCGAGATGGGAAAAGAAATGAGCAGCCTGCACAGCTCTTCAGTAATTTAGTAAATATATGCAGCCAAACCTCATCCAGATTGCTGTGATTTCTCTTGCACTAAATCTGACCAACTGCACTAGGAATTCCACTCAAGTCAGGTCTGTTACCTGCACTAAGGTCACTATTCAAAATAAAAGGCCATTATTTGGCCTCCACTGAAAAAAAAGTTGGCTTGTTTGCCCAATGGATGGTAAAGGAAATATTTAGATGTGATACATAACACTTATGAAAAACTTCTTTCTTAGGGAGTGGAACCACAGCAGAAGCCAAAAGGAGCCAAGTTACACTACTCTTTTGGACCGATCCCCTTACCACAGAAAGTCTCCCTGAATTTGGATGTCAGCTTTTTGATCACGCCATAGGTCTCCACATAGAAGACGTGTTCATCCAGGGGCTCGCTGGCCATTATCCTCAGGGACTGCATGTCCGCCCGGTCTACCCCAACCGCGTAGATCTCGATGCCAGCTGTCCGGGCGCTTGCCGCCACATCTTGGATCTGGTCCTGTGGCCGTCCATCTGTCACAACAATGACCACCTTGGGGATGTTGAAGGCTGCTGGCCGGGTGCCCATTTCCTCAGTGAAGACTTCATCCATGGCAGTTTGGATGGCGAGGCCCGTCATTGTGCCAGCAGACAAGGGCTCGATGCGAGACACAGCCTCCTTCAGAGAGGCTTTGTCAAAGTAGGTCCGGAGGGGAAACTCCACCTTGACAGTGCTCGCGTAGTTCATGACTGCCACACGCGTTGTTCTTTCACCAACATCCAGGGTATCGATCATTTCTGACAAGAAGATTTTCACTTTCTCAAACTCTTCAGGTCGGACACTACGGGAGCTGTCTACGATGAAGACGAGGTCTAGGGGCCGGTTCTTACAGGCAGTGTCTGTCAAGAAGGAAGGAAAATGCTTCGGTCATCTCCTACACAGGACAGGAGCTCTCAACCAAGGGCAGTGAGTGCTGCCATGGCAAACTACTCCTACCAGATAATGTGGGTTGATTCTTTATGAAGAGGCTTCAAATGATAGTGAGCAACACGTTAGGTATTTTTAAATATTAATTTTGACAAGTAATAAATAACTGAACTTTTCTAAGCATTAATAGATAGGTGCACATTTGAGCCCTCAAAATGTCTCATTATCCTTGAAACAAAGGGTCGTGGTTTTCATGTAACAGCCGACACAGAGATGGAGCAATTATATATAAATGTACTTACTGTTTATTTTCATAAAGCCTGAATTCATGTTTTTATAAGATAAAGAAATAAAATGGCAAAACATCTGAGTAGATCACACAGGGAACAAATCCTAATATTTTTTAGGATAGTGACAATATAAACTGCTAATTAGGAATTATTTCTTGTTTGTAAATAGCAATCCAAACTACACAACAGGAAAAAATAAAGGCCAACAGGAAAAAGACATGAATGATGCTGTAAAAAGGCTTCTTTGGAAATTTTTACAGTTTCAAGGCTTGTAGAGCAGAGAGAAAAGTGAAATTACTTATGAAGTAATTTTACATGTAAAAATGAACATTTACACATTTCCAAAATTCCTCACTGCCATATAAATCTAGATAGAAGTAGAAAAGCCATAGCTCAGAGCAGAGATAAGCATGACTCCTAGGAAGAGAAAAACCAATCAAGACAGTGACAGCAGGCAACTGAAATGCACCCTCCCAGTCCTGATACCATGTCCTGACACTGACGGTACCATGTACTTAGTTTCTATCATCAAGGTTGGATTTGCAGCTGAAAAATGGACAACCCAAAACAAGAGTATTTCTATAGAGACATTCTGGCTCACCAGTGCATTAAATAGCAAAATATGAGGTGTCCAGTTTGAGTTCACACCTTGAGGGCTGTTTTGGGAACCTGACACACCTCTCCTGGCTACTTCCAAGTTCACTTTTATTATTCCATTCCAGCTGAAATTTTAAAAAAATCTTCACAAGTATCTGAAAAGTAGAGGTGAAAACAGCACCTTTTTTTTTTTTTCCAAGGCATTAGAAACATTTTTTCTCTGATTCAAGTGAAAACAGAGGGAAAAAATGAACTTGCACAAATTGCCTCAGGAAGCAAAGCAGCAGAGCTGATTTTGCCTTTTGATAGAGTAATAGACCAGATGAATCTAGGATCCCATCCAGGTACATTCTATATAATTCTATATGCATCCTGTAACTCAATTTTGCCTTCGGGAAGCTGAAAAAACATGAAGAAATGTTAGTGCATGCACGCATAGCTTAAGACATTAAAAAAAAAAAAAATTACAAGCAATGTTTGTCCTAAAAAAAAAAAGAAAGAAAAGAAAGAAAAAAGACCCAATGCAGAGTTTGTAGGTAGAAGAATTCTCTTTTTTAGAGTAAGAAGAAAAAAAGCTTTTCAGCAACTTGCTCCTTCC
>VWZT01003943.1:202313-217775 GCA_013397055.1 Pachycephala philippinensis | reverse complement strand
GCCAGCGCCAGGCAGCAGCCGAGGATGCCGAGCGCCCGCCCCATGGTGCCGCCGCGGCCCCGCGCCCCGCGCCGCCTTTAAAGCTGCCGGGCCGGGGAAGGGGGACGGGACACCGAGGAGGCATCGGCCGCCCCCACCGCCTCCTCCACAGGGCGGGCCGGTGGCCCTCGCTCCCCCGCCCCGACGGGCGCTCAGCCGCCGGGAGCGGGAAGGGGGCGAGGATTAGAGCTCCTCGTTGGGGACGTAGGCAGGGCCAGGGCAGGGTTCAAACCTGGGCGCTGGGGGAGCTGAGACACCGTTCTTCTTTCACCGGAAGCGTTTGGTCCGGGCTAATTTTGCACTTCAGTTTCCAGGGCAGTATTTGCAAAGAACGGGAGAACAAGCTTCCAGTGTGATCACCGAGGCACGAGGAACTGCCTGCTCTGTTGCCAAATCTGGCCAAGGGCATTTTGTCTAGTTCCTGGCGCTGGACCTCCTGCCAATTCCTGCAGGAAGCTGCAGTGAGATTTAATGGAAAGCATGGCTTAGGGCACAAAGGCACCCTGATCCCCAGCACAGGGCTTTACAAGCCACCTTTGCCAAATCTGTATCCTGTTGTACTGCAGGATCATCTTGTCTCCCATCACCTCCATCAGGGGAACAGGAAGCCCTGATTTAGAAGTGGAACCACCAACCCACCAGCTGTACAGTGTCAGGCAGGCACTGACTCACTTCAGTAAGTTCTACCGCGAAGGCACAGAAGAGGCCACCGTCACATGCCCAAAGACTGCAAACAACGGGAGGGAAGAGGGACCACCACCCTTCCCGCAGGACAAAGCCACAGGACAGGGCGCCAGGGGAGTATAATGGCTTTTCTCACCCAGAAGAGGCTGCAGCTTTTTGAGCAGGAGCACATGCACACACACACCCCAGACAACTTTCAGGCAGTGCCTGCTGCTGCCAAATGCTGCTCACACACATGGTCAGCCACCCACTTGGAGAGTCTCAATAGCCAGCCCTCGGCAGGAGCTCTTCACCCACTCATGGTCAGACACACGCACACTCCCTTGCTGCAGAGGGATCCAGAGCAGAGTGTGCTGGAATCCGTATTTGAGCAGCACCCAACTGCCCAACAGCTTCAGCTGTGTTTCTCAGACCACATGAAACCACAGTGATGTTTCACATCCCCCCTCCTCCCTCCCTCCAAAGTCACATTGAAGCAGTCTGTGGCAGCATCTAAAGATGCCCTGGGTTTATAAAGTCTCTCTGCGAGCCCAGAGCCAATGCAGTTCCCCAGAATGTAGAAACAGAGCACAGCTGCCACCAGCACCTAGCACACCCTGGCTGCCCCCTCAGGGTATGGGGAGGGAGGGCACTGTCACAATGGTGGCAGAGAGGGTCTGAGACCACTGCAGTTCAGAGTGCTCTCACAGGTGGCACCTGAGTTAACAGGGAAACTACTGCTGACAGCAGGCCCCTAACAGACCATTTTTAAATGTGTACAGAGATAGATACTGAAAATAAGTAATAACCCCACAAACTATATGCTGTAAGAATTTTAATCCCTCTTTCCAGAATTTAACACCAGGTACCTTTTCTCTTCCAAAGCAGAAAGATGTTTTATTTCTTCAGACATACTGAATTGCTAAATAATCTTTTACCTCTTTACACCTCTTGCTACAAAAGAGGAAGAGTAGAAAGTTTGTGTAGCTTGGTTTTTTGGTTTGGGGTTTTTTGTTGATTTTAGAAGAACATCACTGAAGTTATGGCATATCTCCAATGACTCTGGACACGTTCCAATGTAAATAATGTTGTAGTCCTACTGGGTGTCTGTCCTGCTCTTAATGCCTGAGCTGACCAGACATCAGATTTCCCTGAGGGCTCAAAGCCTCCAGTACAATTCCCTTTTCCCAGCTGATGTGTAAGTACCAATCAGACAAGTGGAAGACAACCAAGTACTTGAACAGCAAAGGCTTTAAACACAGGCGTGCGTGTTAGAGAGAATCCATGTTCTCCACCCACTCAAGGACTTCTGCTGAAGAATGGATCAACCACTAAATGTGTAACTAAGTATGGTGGGCTATCTGCAGCACACTGAAGCACTTAAACAAAAAAGCCACCAAACAGACCAACCAACATGACAGATAAACATTTTGTAAAAGATTTATTTAAGTATCATTTATCACAAAGAGGAAAATACATAGAAGATTAGAAGCATGCAACCATCTTCCACATTTCTATTTATTTTTCTTGCATTCCCAGCTCATTGTAATAGAACTCCTGTGCCACCCTCACCTGTTCCTCAAAAATACTATGTTTCAAGACATAGGATAACCAAAAAAACCACAATAAAAGGTAAGATAACATATGAGAAAAGTGCAAAGTAAAAAAGTCACGTATATACCACATTCAAACCCTTCCCCTTCCAAAAAAAGGATAAAGGCAAACTGTCATTTTGCTGCACGATCAGATTGTCTTTATGAACTACTTACAAAAAATTAATACAAATTAAGGGCACAATCCTGCAGACATTTATAATTGTAGCTAACTTCAATCAGAGTGGCCCAATTGGTATTATTAAAAGCCACAAGTTAGTCACATGCATAAGTTCTTGCAGGTGTAAGGCCCTAAGGCAATAAAATGTTTAAGAGCATTAGGGAGAATGAAAATTAAAGCAAACAAAATCACTCTCAGATGTGTTTTGCTTAGTAAGTTTATATCAAACGTATTTTAAACAGAACAGTTTGCTCCTAAAGCCCTGGATATTTCTATTACTTAAGCAGTTTTGCAAGATTAAAAGACAAAACCCCCAAGAAGCTGGTACAGATGTTAATGAACATAAAAATTGCTTCAGGCAGGTATGTAGGGAGGTGGAGGTTCCTTCTCAGGCATCTTCACTGCCATTTCATAGGTTGGCAGAACATACTAGGGAGAAGACATTTTGAAGTGATTAATGCAGAAGACTTCAAATGAAGGAGAAAAAAAAAACAGAACAAAAGCATACATGCCCTATCAGCAACTTAATCCTCTGTTGCAGGCAAAGTTATTTTAAGAACTTACTGCTGTTCCTAGTAAGCAAATGAGGAAGTGAAAGAAGGTGCAGGAGCACTTTACTGCTCTGCTGAGCCTAACCCTGGATCATTCATTCCACACCCCGCTGCATCTTGACTTTGCACAGCAGCAGGGAAGGTTCGGACTGGTGCAATCAAAGCTTCCCTCTACTACAAGAAAAACATTCACAGACTTCTCTCTGAAGACCCTCCCGTTAGGCACTGTCAGAATTTAGCTAAGAAATAACCCACCACAAAATTAGCTGCTTTGAAATTTTTTATCTTTCCAGTCTTTCTTTAGAAAGCTGGACTAGGCTTGAAAACATATATGGATGTGGTGATTTTCTACTTCAAAATTAATGATACTGGTTCCTTTTATCTCAAAAAGAGGTTTTACCTGTGGAGGAGCTTCAAAAGCAGGGTACACAGCAATCTCTGGCAAATTTCTGTTGCTGATGTATTTATAGCAGTTCCATACACAGTTAATTAGATATGCCTGAAAGAAAAGATATTTCTTTTTAAACACCTCATATGCATTGGCTGATTCAGAAATTAGATGCTGGATTACATTCCTATGATAAAAAGGAGCATATATCAACTTCGGCAATACATATCTGAGGAATGGTTGCTATTCCACAGACCTGGCCACATACCTATGTTGCTCTCCATTTAGCTTTGCTGTCACAGTGACTCAGAGAGGATGCACTGCACACGTTTTAGCAAAAGAATTCACATATCCATTTGACTAATCTCTCTGCCTGCCTCAGCAGTGCTAATCAAATTAATTCCCAACTGCCTTATGCTTCTGTGGATCTCAGTCCAAACCTGCCAGGAGGAGGAGGAGAGGCCAGCAGTCCAATCCCACTCATCCCTCAGTTAGCACTATTTCTCCAACTGACTGCCAGTGTGAAGGAGAAGGCTCAAACACAACTGAGGCAGCAGGGAGATGGTAGAGCCAAGAACCCTGAGCTTCGAGTCAACACTGACTGCTGCAGGAAGAAACACTATCATGATATGAGGATTAGGGGACTTTCTGTTATTCATTTGTGTAACATTTATCTCTCCAAATCTCTCACTGCCAAGTTAGCACTTTGTTGAACAAAAGGTACCAAACTTCCCAATCAATACACAAGTGTTACCTACTGTATTAGGCTTCCACTCCCCCCAGTTAAACATTCCTCTTGGATAAAGTATAGAAAATCAGTAAAATTTTTCACCATTTCATTTTTTCTTAAATGCAATCTGAATGCAATGAAGGAATAGTATCACGGCCAATGTATATTATCAATTCATTTCTCTAATATGCTTTATCTACGCAAGAGTTTTTATAATTCAAATGAATGCATCTGTATTTAGATCTTCAGAAAGAAAATAACTGGTAATATCACCCTTCAGTAGGGAGGAAGAGGCAGCTCTGAATTAACCTATGCATTTCCTCATTCCATCACCTTCTTTCCAAAACTTGCATCCTGGTTTTTTAGGCACAGTGAGAGATTTTAAATGTTTTGTTTAGAAACTTGTATGCATTAACTCAATATTCTTTCACTACAAGCTTAATTACAAATATTAAAATTATCTCCACATAAACAAAAAGACACTTTGAAGTCTTTTTGCATTCCTCCTTTCTACTCAGGAAGGGCAGAGCTGCATAAGCACGCCCCACTGCACACACACAGGTTAGCTAAAGACACCAGTACACAACATATTAGGCTTAAGTCATACCGGAACTGAACATCCTAACAGTTGTGCTCAAAGAAGTTCTTACCTCAGCATTAAGAAGGCAGCTGGGTTCTGAATTCAGCATTGAGAATTAACTCCAATTGACAGCATCTTAATAAATATTAAGTCTTGCAACAGATACATGATTAAGTTTTAACTTACCTTTAAAATGATAAATAAAACAAAGAACACCAGAACAATAAACAAGAGACAGCTGGAGTCCAAAGAAAGGAGATCTTCTTTGTAAGGGAAATCCGGCTAGTGAAAAAAAAAAAAACAGGGGGGAAGGGAGAGAAAGGGAGGAGGTAAGAATGAACACTGCACAGTCAAATATGATAGAAAAACATCCCAACTCCACACCAAATAAAATAAACCCGTGCGTAAACTACTCCCTTGAAACAAAAAGTTCTGTTTCTAACAAGTTTCCTCTTTATCCTCCCACAAAGCACAGTATTTATCCTTCCTCTGTCCTGCAACAACAGGTTACTACAGTACAGTCTGTGTCCCTAGCCACTTCATCAGCCTCACGCAAATACAGACAGCCACAAGATTCCTTTTCACAGCTGCAGCACAGTATTTGTACTTACAGTCCTCTACAACTCTTTAATGACTTACTGTTAATTACATCCTGTCAGTCCAACCTGTAACATACAGGTGTGCAGCATAAGTCACCCCCCAAACTTGCAAGAGTCAAAACAGAGCTTCTGCAAACCTCAGTCCCTTTTCTTTCCCTGACCACAGTAACAAAGCCTCTCTCAAACACCAATCTAACATTTAATCCGTTTTTAAAAGGACTTGTTTTTAAACATCTACTTGAACACACCAAAACACGAGCCAGACAGAGCTTGTGGTCCCTGCTGACTGACGGTATATTCTATCCCTTGACTCTTCTTGCAGTTAAAACACAGGCAGTGTTAGTGAGAACTCCACTGCAGTTTCCTTAGAAAATGTTGTTGCAACATGAGAAGAGACACATAGAATGTAAAAAGGAAACCTTGGAATCTCAGATTCCATGTGTAATGCTGTGGGAATCCTTACCTACACTTCTCTTCCCCTTCCCCGCCAAATAAGGGTCAACACACTTTTAATCTGCAGTAGCAAATTTGCCACTGAGCCCCATTGCTGAAAGGGTTACAAACACGCTTTCAAGTCCAGTTGCAGCCAACACAGTTTAAATCAGTAGTTCCCATCACAATTCTTTCCTTACTGTCCCTGGCTTTCCTTTTAGGGAGCAATGACACCTTTGACTCTACCACCTCTGATAAGCTACCATTGCCATAACCACCTATGGCTGCTGCAGGCTGAATTCCTTTTTCTTATGCACAGGAAGGGAACTGTAGCTCAGTCACTGATCCAATCAAAACAAACTAATTTCAAATGTAAAATACCAACTTGAGCTGAATACTTACCAACTGATCCAGGTAATCTTTGATTCTGGGCAAGTAGGTTAGAGAGCTGATGGCAACCAGACAACTGAGCACAAAGTCAAAGAGTTGGTAACAGAAAAATGGGATCAGCCAGCCTACACGATGCTAAGAAGAAATAGAAAAAAGGAGGAGCCTGTAAATTATTTATTTAAAAAAACCAAGTAGCAACTTTAAAACCATGGATTATAAATATACTTACAGCAATGGCACCATACACCATCATTGCACTGATTGTGAACATGAGCAGGGAGATAGCAAACAGAACACAGGCATTTTCTGCATTAAAAGAAAAACAGTAAGAATCAGTCATCTCCTGGAGTTGTCAACTGTGGCTGACAGCTGCCCAAGCTTTGTCCATTACTATAATCTGTTCTCAATTGATTCATCTGTGCCAACTACCAGCAGCAGAATAGAGCAGCTCAGATCCTTCCTAACAAAAAAAAAAAAAATCTAGTTCAAGAAAACCTACAACTATTTGGAAAAATCCCTCTGCCTTAATCAAAAGCCTGACTAAAGCCCCGAAGCACCAATTAGAAGCTTGACATAGTTTGACAGTAATGCACCATAATGATGCTGATTTGCAATATGTGTCAGTCCTGAAGTATGTGAGTGATTAACTTTACAACTGGACAGAATCTTAAGTGAAGCTAACACAGTATCAACCTTGACACTTGAAAATGGTTTGGTTACGTAATTTGGTCATTGGCAGTGGGAGCAGCACTGCTCCTTCAGTAACACTAAGGGAAACAGGAAATCACTGTGTGGAAGGTATCCCACTATTTACAAGAAAAGGCAGCTGAACAGAAACCAATTTGTAGCAAAATCCAGGACACTCATGGAAACTGCATGATAAAGATTCTCCTTGTGCATCACAGTTACTGATGACAGAAGCACAGTTGCTTTCCACAAGTTAGATTATACGTGTTCTTTTTTAAACACAAAGACACCAGCTTGAGAGTCTATAGATGTGGTAAATAAATAGTTTTTAGCAACATTCAAGCCAAAATTTTGTGGTTCCCCTGCTTGAAAAAGAGATGATCTGAGAACCCTTTCTACTCTGCAATTAACTTGAAAAGACACACTGTGGAAGCACTTACATATCCAATTCAGTACAAGGTAATAATATCTACATACACAAATGGCATCAAGAAAGAGCCCCCCCCCGTCTGAAATGCACTGTGTTGATCAGACCTAAGTCTCAGCAATCACCTGTAAGTGTGGTTGTCTTCTGAAGATTTATTACTCACAATATCCACAAGTACAATAAAACCTGTAATATTCTTTCATGCACACAAAACCCTCTAGCCCAGATCCCAACATAAGGAATAAGAAATTTTAGGTCAAAAGCACGTGACAGATTTTACCCTAAAGAGTGAAGAAAGGACCTTCCGCTTTAGAAGCATGTTTTACTCATGTAAGCTCATGGCTACCAAGTACACCAACAGTCATTACAGTTCATATGACTTTTTACAGACACCTGTTGTGATTTTACTTAATATCTTAGCTTTAGGAAGAATTTGATCCTTGCTCCCACTCTTATTTCATTACTAATAAATGTGAGTTACAGTCACAGGTCAGAACTGACAGATCATCACCTCAGGTCAGTAAAAATTAACACAAAATGCTCAAAACCCGGTTCTGTGCTGTACTATTTATCTTTGCTGAATCTGACCCTCCCTAAATTTTCATGTAATACAACAGACTGAGGTAGACTGGAAGTGCCACACTACACGTATTTCTGCACTTTTAAAACCAAGAGAAGCAAAGCATAGTTTACAGATACAATAGTTAGAAAGCTTGATGCCAATTACACCTGTACACATCATACACTCAGTAACAGAGTGAAAAGTAGGCTTAATTCTGCTCATGGTGCTTTCTCTCTCATTTATTCTGCAGGTGAAACTTAGAGAAACACTTTGGTTCCACTCAAGTACTTGGCATCCCAATTCTTCCACTTTTCTTAGGAAGATATCATGGTTTTCTTTTTAGTAAATTCACATAAAATAGTGCTAAGCTCTTTCCTGATCTATGAAGATCACCAAAAAATCTGAAAAAAAGTCTTGAAACTTGTTTCCTGCTGCTTGTTTTACTGAGACAGCAAAGATAGTTAATGTTTATGGAGAAAGTGAATCAGAGATGTCCCACATACTTCAACACTCGAAGCATTAGAAGGCCACGAAATCTCATCGCTTAAGATGCTTCGGCATAATATGAAGTTAAAATAATAGTCCATAAAGTTTCTTTTTTTATTCTTGTAAAAGAATTCAGTCGCAGTATAATTAAAGAGAAATTCAGAAAACAAGATAAGCATATTTAAAAGGTGTATGCATATACTACACCCTAGTGTAAGGCAAACCCATGACACTGCACGCTTTATATTCCAATCAGCCAGGAGAGTTCTAGACCTACCAGCCATTCTCTCGGAAGCATAGTAATTTCCAATGACTTCATACTGGATATCAACAGTTGGCACCATATTTGGATGAGTCACTTCTACTGTCAACAAGATGCCCATCAGCAAGTTCACCACCTGAGAGAGATCACAGTTACCTCAAGGTTAATTACATTGCAACAGCTAAGATCTTTTTAATGACCACTAATAATCCTTTATTTCAGTTAAAAATAAACTCTTCCCTTTGCCTGTATGTGGAAGAAAAAAGAGCCCAACTCACAGTTAAATTTCAAGCTGATTTAGTTAAACCACTACCAAAACAACCCAAAGAGCACAGAGCACTTGCTAGGTTCAATGAATCACAACTAAATAACTTCGCAAATGGAGGTGATGATAAGGTTCCTAGAGATTCAAATTACATAATTAAGCTGATGCTGCTTGGTGAATGTACAGATTTGTGAACTGGAAAACTGGAAAGAGTTAGAAAAGGTCAGGAAGGTAAAGGTACAGAATGAGGAACATTTGGAAAGAATTTCTGCTTTCCACAACAAATTGAGTTAATTTAACACACAAAGTACCATGTTTCTGCCATGTTGCAGCTTGAATAAGCTAGAGAGAACCTCTCCCTCCACTTCCCAGATAATTTATTAAAACCTCATCAGTCCTTATCAGAAACGTCTCTACAACCACAGAGGAAGTTCAGAAGTTCCACACAAAGATCAACCCCCAAAATGTGTATGCATTCAGCACGGGCTGTGTGCTCACCAGTCCTTCTCCTCCCTCACACTGCTACTTAAGACTCCTCCTGTTGCCCCATTTTGGTACACACCAGAAATGTGTTCAGTGAGAGCTCAAAGAATCAAAAGTAGCTTAAGCCTCTGTAAAATTGCCTTGACAGCATTTATAATGTATTCAAGATTTACAGGGACATAGTTTCTGTTACTAATATCTGGTCACACATGCCAAAGGTTGCATAATACAAAAAAGTCATTATGGTATTTTCAAGCTGCAGACATTTTCCAATCAGTATTCAGTACTGCCACCACCACCAGCAGGATCCCTTCCAATTAGCCTCAAAAGGAAAAAAAAACCTGGTTTGCAGTTTCTCACAATTTAAGAATATTTGCCAGGTATTTCTTCTTCTACCGGCCTGGTTCCAGGAGTCAATGATGGTGGCAAGTCTATGTGCAACATACAATTACTGAAGATTTCAGTAAGGAAAGAAAACCATTTTGAACCTTTTGAAAACTTTGAGGCACACAGCTCCTGTAACTTTCTCCTCCTGCTCACTGGTTATATTGGTTTTTTCTTCTTTTTTTCCCCAGGGGTTTAAAGACACATGGTGATAAGCTTGCTTGCATTCTCTGCTAAAAAGAATCCTTTAGTGGAATCAAAGGTGATCACTTTGTAGAAATGCAATAATCTCATCAAGTATTACACAGATAGAATTTCCAGCTATTTTGGGCCACTTGTATTTTTATAAGGCATTTTATGCCCTGGAATATAAAACACAGTAGCCAAGACAGCTCCAGCAGTGAAGAACTCTGTTCAACCACCAATACCTTTAGCCTTGAAATGCACATATTTTCACTCTCACAGGACGCTTCCTACAGGACAAACTGTCAGTTGCTCATCTGCCTCTTGTCTTTCAATCTTATTTTGCTTCACCATTGGTCTCGTGTATAGAAAACTATCATCTCCCACCTGGTTCATCCTTCTGTACTCTGGCCTTCTGCTCTCAATGCATTTTCAACCCTTCTATTTCCTCCTGTCAGTGAACTGGGGGTATTGGAAAATACCTTTCTGCACTGTACTTGTTTCAAAAAGCCCATGTCAAGGTTCAGGTCTCTGGCAGTTGAAGCAGTGATGTCTTCTTTATAAAGCACAAAATTCAATCACAGCTGAATCATTTATCGTTTATACACAGTCATGAGTTTAACTGCCATGATAGGCTATCTGCCTCAAGATAAAGAGCAAGCAGCACCTGAATTACTATAGAAGCACTGAACAACTTGAACGCCTCTGAATTTTGAGACTGTAATTCCCCATTAGTCACCTTTTTTTTATTTTCATCCTATCTGTAGTCCTAATTCAGCATACTAAAGTCCTTAGTAATTTCACTAGTTATTGAGTGCAGTTCCAAGTATTAAAGGTTTATTTTCTCAACCTGAAATGGTATGCAAGTAAAACAGAAAATAGTCATTCAAAATCCAATCTATTAGAATCAATGAGACCAAGTAAAAATAGCAACAAACCAAAACAAATCTAAACAAAAACAAACAAACCCAAACCTCTGCCAATTAACACCTCAGGGTTTCCAGTACTCCATTACCGCTGTTTACAAATCCATCACAATATTGAGCAATTCATCACATTTAACATATGGATTTCAATTAAGAGCTACAGAGCCAGAGCCTCTATTTTAGCTGCTTCCATTCTTTCCCAGAAGCTTG
This sequence comes from Pachycephala philippinensis, assembly GCA_013397055.1. Taxonomy (NCBI): domain Eukaryota; kingdom Metazoa; phylum Chordata; class Aves; order Passeriformes; genus Pachycephala; species Pachycephala philippinensis. The sequence goes on along the minus strand of VWZT01003943.1, from coordinate 206,755 downwards.
ATAACAGCAAGACCACTAGGCTTACTTCAAAATAATCAACATAACAGGCAGCAAGAATATGGTTCGGACCACAAAACATCGTTAGAGCTTTTAAGTACATACTCACTGCAAATCAAATGCACGTTCACAAATGTCTACATGGAGAAGTCAGAAAAAATGTAACTCGTATACCTCAGTGTAGTGTGAGGAGTAAACCCATCACCATCTCCCCCTCAAAAAAACCACACCCAAAAAACCCCCAAACCTGACAAGACAGCACTCAGTGGATACTGCAGCATTTTAAGGTAACACCTCAGAAATCCCAGAGGCCTCATCCCGGTCTTTTTTGCTAGGAAATCAAAAATAGTAACAAAAAGAATCTGCAAAATGCATATTCAAATTCTTATTCAAAAAATTATTCCATTAAGATGAAAATAACCTTAATTTAGTTTCGTAGTAGTTTAAGGAGCGTATTTTATGTTTTTATATTTGGGATAGCTAAGTTTAACAGTTTGGTGTAGCTTGTATCAAAATTCAAATAGCTGAAATTTCAAATTCTCAAGTAGAAAGTCAGCATTTATTACACACAGGTAACAGAAGTATTAGCTCCCCACATGATGAGAACTCAAAAGACAGTGGAACTATTAACAAGCATTAGCTTTTTCATTAGTGACTTTTATCTCCAGGGTATACACTTAATGCCTCATCATGTAAGTACTTTATCTCTCTGGAGGCGGGAACATGAAGTCTAGTTTTCCCCAAGCACTCTGAGTGACTTGGGCAAAATCAAGAATTCCTACTTATCACTTGCTTATATACTTTTACGAGGGGAAGGAGGGAAATTGCCTTGCACTATTACACTTATTTTCCTTTCACTTTTCCAGTATTTTTTCCCTAGACATATTTCCAAAGGAAAAAAAAAACACCAAAAAAACAAACAAGACAAAGATTCTGATTTGGTTTGGTTTATTATTACATTGAAACAATAAAAACCGAAAAAGAGTAATTTTAAATAGGGTACTTCAGAGCCTCTAGCACTACCAGTATTAGACTGAGACCAATTATACTGGCTCATTTCTGTCAATCGTGTTCAGTGAACAAACAATTCCAGAGGTCCCCCTCACGCTCCCGTTAACCAGCAGCAATTGCATCACTGACTCTGGTGCTGGAGTCTGGTGCCAGAACGCACCAGCCCCTCCCTCCAAAACAATGCTATTGGCTTTTAGACTGTTTGTTGAACTCTGATCCCATTTTTGCCAGAGCAGTGTTCATGCTTCCGGTTTCTGGAAAGCACAGTGCCCAATATGAAAGTTCACAGGAAGAAACAAACTTGAAAGCAACACGACTGCAATTATGGAGAGAGGAACGGGAGGTTTCTTTTTCCTTCCTACACAGAACAGCAGTGGGTGTTGCAGAGCTAACCAAGCTTTATCAGTCCTGGAACTCAAGTACAATTCTTCCAGAAGCGGTCTTAATTCGTCTTTTGGCAAACACACATTTATTTATTGATCACAAGCAGCAGCAGCACACGGACAGGACCGTGCTTAAGACACACTTTGATCACACAGCATCAGCAGCAGACATTCCAGAAGATAGTCCTCGTTCTCTCTGGACTCACAAAAGCACACAACAAGGACAGTGATAAAACTGTTTTAGTGAGGAGAAAAGTTAATTACCTGCACAATTTAAGAGTATACAAATAAGCAAAGAATAGGATAATGTCTAAAGAAATGGTTACATAACACAAGTATTAAGTAGACAGAAGTCTTATCTTACTAAAACATCTGGAGTAGATTGCTATGGGACTCCATTTTAAGTTTGATAGCAAATTCCTTCAGGACTGCACTGCACAAGAACACAGTTTACGCAGTAAATAGCAAGATTTTCAGTAACACAAAGCTATTCTTGAACTAAAGAATAATAAAAAAAACAAAGCTCCCTCCAAAAAGCTACATCCTTAAAAAAAACCAACAAAACCAAAACACACAAAATACAAACAAAAAACCCCACCAAACCTATAAAGCAAAAAACACCACCCTACACAGAAAGTTACTGCTAGTTGTCCCACCGTAACTTACAAGCAGAGATTATTTAATTGATTTAGAAATACTTCTCATAAGAACCTGAAAGACTAATTTAGAGGTATACTTAAATTGTGCATTAATTAACATGTTTAAACAACCGGACATATTCTGGGCCATATTTTTTTTTTTAAAGTTTGGCAGCAGACAAACAAATTTAACTTTCACTGTCCAAACTGTATTTTGCCTTCAAAAAAGTATAATTTATAGCTGAATTCTGATTTAAAGCACTAGGCAAGACCACCTAAAGCTTTGTGTTTTAACCTTCCTTCAGCTCAAACAGCCAAGAGTTGCCAGACTTAAAAGTTCTCACTCTTTCCCAGGGGACAGCTGAGAACTGGGTAAAAATATTCAATGCGCAGTTTAACGAAGTTTTCGATACACTTGATATACAGGGAGTTTTTAATAAAAAAAGCCGCACCTATGAAGCACTCTGCATGCCCCCTGCTACCTTGAACTCAACTCTACTTTTCCGTCTAGCAGACCGAGTCGCTGCGGTGACACGAGATCAAAGGCGCACTCCGCCGCTGGAGCAGCAGCCTCACGGGGCTCGGCGCAGCCTTCACCGTCCCCAGCACCCATTCAGAAAGAAGAAAGAGGCGCCGCATCCAGGCAACAAGATGAAACATAAGCACAGCAAGGGAGGCAGAAGCTGGAAGTGCTACCAGGTCTGCGGCCACGGAAACATCTCCCTGTCCTCCGCCCCCAGCAAGTTCCTGGGTTTACAGACACTCCCGCGAACAGGAATCGCAGCGCGGAAGGCAGCGAGGTGCTTTTGTTCCCCTTACTGTTAACGAGTTGTGCTTTTACTTGACGTAACAGAAGCATATTCTTGAACTCCATCCATCAGGAGCACAGCGTGGTCTGCAGGTTTCCGAAAAAAGTTTCATTCTCAACACTACAGTGATCTTTTCCATTTTAAATGAACTAATAATAAAACTTAATCAGTACTAAGACTTTTGTCCAATTTCTTTTTGAAAAAGAAATACCCTTTCCCTAAAGTTCTGTTACATTTCCAACCCCCTACCCTGTCTTTTCCTCAGGTTCTCTCTCTCCAACCACTTTGTTTGCCTGTACATTTTTTTTGCCAATCTGAGGGACCAAGATGCATAAAAATAAAGGATCTTCCCATACTTGTTGAAAATAAACCATAAACTCTCCAAAGTCAAATCGCCGTGCCTCTAAAGGCAGTTTCTGTGCATGGCTGTTTCGTATCAACACAAAAATTTAGCATTCTTTGTTTCTTACAATCTGGAGAAGGGTAAAGGAGAATAAAGGCTTTGATTATAGCTTCAGGAGAACAAAAAAGCTATGATGCAACTTTTGTAAACGATCCTCTAATTTTTACTACCCACGAGGGTAAGGGAAAGGGAAGATGAGGAAATGACTTCACTAAAGGGGAGCTCAGGTCCCCTTTAAGGGAACCAAGGGAAGTTGGTGCTTCAGGCCTTTAACTTGCTGGTACTGTTCTCACATTTCTATTTCGCCCTAGTTCAGAACTTTATCTCTAATATTTAATCTTCACTACCACAACTCTTTCTCGGACAGAAAGTACTCACTAGTCAGAAAAAAGAGGTGTTTTGGGAGCCAAATTTGTTTCTATCGCTCTTCAATGACTGTGTTGAGAGCAGAGTATGGAAGAACCAGGAACCTCCCCTGCCACAAAGCTCTTGCCCATTTGGAGACACTCATCTTCCTCTCAGAGGTTACACACCATTCACGGGTACCACACCTTATTCTCCTATAATATACCCCAAATTCCAGCCTCCCCCAACTCTCCTCCCTTACCAAGGCCACGCTCAGTACTGTAAAAGAAGTCTCAACTCCTGCAAAACAGGAAAGGGAAGAGTAACACAATCCCTCTGAGACGCAGATTAAAACGCTCTAAACTTTCTCTTCACTTTCTTTTTTGAACCACAACAAGGAAGGCTGCCGAGGGACGGCAGGGTTTGGTTAGCCCGAAGGAGACCCCAGAAAAGAAGAGGGACCCTAGCCCCGGCTGATCCCAAGAAATCCCCTCATGCAGCTTCCCCCGACCACCTCAGGAAAGAGAACAACTCCCCGGACGAGAGGGGCGGGACCCCACAGCCCCTCAGGAAAGAGAACAACGCCCCGGGTGAGGGGAGCGGGACGCCCTCGGTCCCTCAGAGCGGCCTCGCGGGCGCTGCTCCNGTGCTGTAGAAGCGGTCACGACTCCGCTTGAACGTCATGGCGGCAGCACACAGCTCCAACCGCCAGACCCGCCACCCGCCTCTCCAGGCAGTTCCCGACACCGAGGGCCGTAAAACCCCCGGCGCGCGCGTCACCGCCGCGCTGACCAATCAACCGCCGAGAGAGTGTGGCGGGGGGGGCGGGCGGTGCCGCGGCGGCAGGTGGTTGACA
>VWZT01003943.1:161586-202218 GCA_013397055.1 Pachycephala philippinensis | reverse complement strand
GGGGCGGTGCCCCTCCCGCCATGTTGCGGCCGCCGGCCCTCAGGCGGTGCCGCTCGGCGGGTCTGGCGGGGACACGTCCTGCGCTGTTCGCCTGGCACAAGGGGAGCAGCTCGCCGGGGATTTGAATGTCTGGAGCTTGGCAGCCGGGGAGGCAGCGAAATCCTGTGGGGAAAGCTGCGTTGTCTAGAGACGTTTCCCTGTACTCGGCGCGGGTGAGGGGCGGCTCGAGTCCTGCCCAGTTCTGGGCCCCTCAGTTCAGGAGGGACATTGAGGTTCTGGAGAATGTCCAGAGAAGGGCGACAGAGCTGGTGAGGCGTCTGGAGTAGAAGTCTGATGAGGAGCGGCTGAAGGTGTTTTGCCTGGAGAAAAGTGGCTCAGAGAGAATCTTACCGCGCTCTACAACTCCCTGAAAGGAGGTTGTAGCCAGATGGGGGTCGGCCTCTTCTCCCAGGCAGCTGGGACATGAGAGGACGTGGCCTCAAGCTGCATTAGGGGAGGTTTAGTCTGGATATCAGGAGGCATTTCTTCATGGAAAGGGTATATAGACATGGGAACAGGAGTCACTATCCGTAGAGGTGTTCAAGGAAAGACTGGACATGGCATTCGGTGCCATGGTCTTGTTGACATGGTGTTAGGTTATGGGTTAGATTGAATGATCTCAGAGGTCTTTTCCAACCTACTTGATTTTGTGATTATGGACAACCCTTAATTCTAAAATTCTAAAATAGTAATGAATAAGTAATGTCTCCTGATGCCCTGATTCCAACTGGGGCAGGGTTAATTTTTGCAGGAGCCAGGAGGGAGCATGGCTGGAATGCAGAGGTTGTTCTATCCCTCACATCATTGGTCATTGCCAGGAGCAGGGGGAAAAGGGGTTTCTTCCTGTGGAGAAAACATGGAGGAGAGAGCTGACTGGTATTGTGTATTAGGAAGGAGGGCAGGTTTCTTGTCTCACTTATGTTTCCCGTATATTGTTGTGCCTCCAATTCTCAACTCCAGCCCACTGTGGTGGGAAAGAGAAGGGGAGAGAAAGAGCATCGTGTGGTTTTGGAAAGTCTCAGCGGGGGTCCTGAATTGGGGAGTACCATTCCTAAACCATGACACCTGGGCAGAGTCTGAAGAGGCCTGCCTTGAGGAACTGCCAACATCCCCCAGCTTTCGCTGAAATTCACCCAGTGCTGCAGAAGGTTTAGTTCACATGAACCGTTTTGCTGTTCTTTTGAGTTAATTCCTTGGATTAAAGAATAATACTAAGATTGTGTTACATGCTAAGAGGATATGCCATCAGAGGGAAAACAGAAGAGGTGAAATTCAGTCCACAGAAGTGCTTTCCTTTGTTGGTGACTCCAAGCCCCACTTAAGCCCTGTTGGTGAGTGGGTAGTGGAAATGCTTCATTAGTTCCACCAAAACCTGCGGGTGCTGCACTTTTTAATACATTAATTTGAAATAACGTGTAAATCCAAGTCCTGTCTTCATATGTGTGTGTGGTAAGTTTCACCACCACTTAGACACAGTCTCCTGTTCCCACATGGAGCAGGACCTATAAACTTTCCCTGACCCAATGGTTTCTGGAGACCTGAGCTGTTGATGCAGAAATGCACACAGTTTATTTTAACCTTCTACTTGCAGCTGCAAGTATTTCCTTCTTGGCAGTGTACAATCTGAGACACTCACAGAACCATAAATATTTGCTGTGCATATATACACCAAGACGTATGTCAGTATTAATACTGAGTTGCTTCACTTTGAACAATGAGAAGGTAATGAGGGTGACTGTGCTTGTCCTTTTGATACATTCCAGATTGTACAATTAACACTTTTTATTGTTTTAGCTGCTTAGTCTATTTTTAATGTGAGCTGTTGCTGAATTGTTTGAAATTATTTACTTAAGGGCTTTAAAAGTGACCTTTTTATTTTAAATATCCAGAGTTCCATAGTTGGTGTTTTTCTTCCTTAGGGCGTATTTCATTTTTGAATAAACATGTTGTAAGTGCTGCTAAGATGGCTGTAATGATCCTATTATAAACTATTGTTTGTTTCTTTTGTGCTCCTAATGTTCTCAGCCCTGTGCACAGATGCCTAATTATCAACACTCTGATTTAATGTAGCAAGAAGGAACTAATTTTAATCAATATACATGTATCCATGTAAAAAAATAAAAACAAGAATGTGCATTTTGTTGTAATCAGTCATGTAAAAAATCGCTTTTCTCACAGATGGCACTTTGGGAAGCCTAAGCCAACTATTCCTGCTGCATGCATGCCTGAATTGATTACATTGTTCTGCGGAGCTGAGAGATTCTCCTTCCTGTTGGTCTGTCCCCGTGTGAAACAGGAATCCACAGGAATAGAATGAGTCAGAAATGAAAGCAGGAGCCCCTCCCTCAAAGTGTGGACATCCACTTGGAAACACAGATCCCGCTCCCAGCTCAAATGATCTGTGAGGGCAAGTGTTCCAACTAAGATCTTGCAGTTGGACGCTTTGCCTTCGCTAAGATCAAGCTTTCATGTCAGGCTCAGATTTTCAGGGCTATTTTCATGAGATGAAAGAAATCTTAATTAAGTGTTCATATCTTTGTCAGCCAGACTCAGAATAAAAATTGATGAGATTCCCTTGAGCTTCACTGCTTGTTATACTCAGCAAACAACAAAGATACTGGGAAGAATAATGTGAATCTCATTTAACATCACAAAGAAGCTTTCCACAGCAGGATAGGCTGATGTGGAACTATTGAATTTGCATAAAAAAACTTCTCCACTATCTCCTCCCTTCAAAAAAAAAAGAAAAAGGAAAAGAAAGATTTAAAGAGTATTTTGAGAATGACTGCATTGTTTCTTGTACTTGAGGGAAGAGATAATAGGTTAATGATTTTAGTCCTACCCTCTGTGAAAAATTCCAGTTCTTCCATGCCACAAGCAGCCCAGATGACCTCAGGCAAGACACTTCCTTCTTGCTGAGCCTTAATTCTCTACTTTTTGCTAGTTCAAAGAGGATTTGTGAGGCTAAATGTATTNATCCAACCTACTTGATTTTGTGATTATGGACAACCCTTAATTCTAAAATTCTAAAATAGTAATGAATAAGTAATGTCTCCTGATGCCCTGATTCCAACTGGGGCAGGGTTAATTTTTGCAGGAGCCAGGAGGGAGCATGGCTGGAATGCAGAGGTTGTTCTATCCCTCACATCATTGGTCATTGCCAGGAGCAGGGGGAAAAGGGGTTTCTTCCTGTGGAGAAAACATGGAGGAGAGAGCTGACTGGTATTGTGTATTAGGAAGGAGGGCAGGTTTCTTGTCTCACTTATGTTTCCCGTATATTGTTGTGCCTCCAATTCTCAACTCCAGCCCACTGTGGTGGGAAAGAGAAGGGGAGAGAAAGAGCATCGTGTGGTTTTGGAAAGTCTCAGCGGGGGTCCTGAATTGGGGAGTACCATTCCTAAACCATGACACCTGGGCAGAGTCTGAAGAGGCCTGCCTTGAGGAACTGCCAACATCCCCCAGCTTTCGCTGAAATTCACCCAGTGCTGCAGAAGGTTTAGTTCACATGAACCGTTTTGCTGTTCTTTTGAGTTAATTCCTTGGATTAAAGAATAATACTAAGATTGTGTTACATGCTAAGAGGATATGCCATCAGAGGGAAAACAGAAGAGGTGAAATTCAGTCCACAGAAGTGCTTTCCTTTGTTGGTGACTCCAAGCCCCACTTAAGCCCTGTTGGTGAGTGGGTAGTGGAAATGCTTCATTAGTTCCACCAAAACCTGCGGGTGCTGCACTTTTTAATACATTAATTTGAAATAACGTGTAAATCCAAGTCCTGTCTTCATATGTGTGTGTGGTAAGTTTCACCACCACTTAGACACAGTCTCCTGTTCCCACATGGAGCAGGACCTATAAACTTTCCCTGACCCAATGGTTTCTGGAGACCTGAGCTGTTGATGCAGAAATGCACACAGTTTATTTTAACCTTCTACTTGCAGCTGCAAGTATTTCCTTCTTGGCAGTGTACAATCTGAGACACTCACAGAACCATAAATATTTGCTGTGCATATATACACCAAGACGTATGTCAGTATTAATACTGAGTTGCTTCACTTTGAACAATGAGAAGGTAATGAGGGTGACTGTGCTTGTCCTTTTGATACATTCCAGATTGTACAATTAACACTTTTTATTGTTTTAGCTGCTTAGTCTATTTTTAATGTGAGCTGTTGCTGAATTGTTTGAAATTATTTACTTAAGGGCTTTAAAAGTGACCTTTTTATTTTAAATATCCAGAGTTCCATAGTTGGTGTTTTTCTTCCTTAGGGCGTATTTCATTTTTGAATAAACATGTTGTAAGTGCTGCTAAGATGGCTGTAATGATCCTATTATAAACTATTGTTTGTTTCTTTTGTGCTCCTAATGTTCTCAGCCCTGTGCACAGATGCCTAATTATCAACACTCTGATTTAATGTAGCAAGAAGGAACTAATTTTAATCAATATACATGTATCCATGTAAAAAAATAAAAACAAGAATGTGCATTTTGTTGTAATCAGTCATGTAAAAAATCGCTTTTCTCACAGATGGCACTTTGGGAAGCCTAAGCCAACTATTCCTGCTGCATGCATGCCTGAATTGATTACATTGTTCTGCGGAGCTGAGAGATTCTCCTTCCTGTTGGTCTGTCCCCGTGTGAAACAGGAATCCACAGGAATAGAATGAGTCAGAAATGAAAGCAGGAGCCCCTCCCTCAAAGTGTGGACATCCACTTGGAAACACAGATCCCGCTCCCAGCTCAAATGATCTGTGAGGGCAAGTGTTCCAACTAAGATCTTGCAGTTGGACGCTTTGCCTTCGCTAAGATCAAGCTTTCATGTCAGGCTCAGATTTTCAGGGCTATTTTCATGAGATGAAAGAAATTTTAATTAAGTGTTCATATCTTTGTCAGCCAGACTCAGAATAAAAATTGATGAGATTCCCTTGAGCTTCACTGCTTGTTATACTCAGCAAACAACAAAGATACTGGGAAGAATAATGTGAATCTCATTTAACATCACAAAGAAGCTTTCCACAGCAGGATAGGCTGATGTGGAACTATTGAATTTGCATAAAAAAACTTCTCCACTATCTCCTCCCTTCAAAAAAAAAAGAAAAAGGAAAAGAAAGATTTAAAGAGTATTTTGAGAATGACTGCATTGTTTCTTGTACTTGAGGGAAGAGATAATAGGTTAATGATTTTAGTCCTACCCTCTGTGAAAAATTCCAGTTCTTCCATGCCACAAGCAGCCCAGATGACCTCAGGCAAGACACTTCCTTCTTGCTGAGCCTTAATTCTCTACTTTTTGCTAGTTCAAAGAGGATTTGTGAGGCTAAATGTATTAAAAACTCTGACGGGCTCAGCTTACAGTCATGACAGGCAGAGCAAAATCTCAGAGAGACAGTGAGTTCTAGTCTAAAAAACTAAAAAACTTCTTCACGAATAGCAAAAAGACCGTGGCATGCAGGACCAAAGCATCCACAACAGTAAGAGCAGGAAGCCCTACAGAGATTTGCAAGTCAGAAGCAGCTGCAAAAGAATGATTGGGATTCCTTTACCAGCATGACATTTTAACTCCTTCCCTCTCAGCAGGTAGGGAGAGTTTGATATCACGGTGTTCCTCATTAGCCAAACTAGTCAGGGCTTTCAAAACCCATGTCTAGACAGGAGATTTGCACTTCTGTCTTGAGAGGGCCTGGCAATGTTTTACCAAACACAAATTAGTTTTGGATAATCATATTTTAATAAGGTGACAGCAAAATAGCTAGGATCAGGTAAATGAGAGACCAGGCTTCAACTTCTTCAAAAATTTAAAGTCCAACACTTGCCAGATGTCAAAACAATGCAGCACTGTTTTCTGCTAATTTTTGTAATACCATAATTTTTTCCTTTTGTGCCATTCTTCAGTCTATCCTTGGCTAGAAGATGGTGGTTTAATGCTGTAACTGCTCACTGAACTATTGCCAGGATGGCAATATTTTGAAGAATAAGGTGTTCTGCTTTAGCATTTGCTCTGTTATGTGAAGGGAAACTTACAGACCCTGAACTGATAATCATATGTAACCTTGGGCAGAGTTCGTATCACTTTATAATGAAAATATTGTCCTGATTGGGGTTGAGAAACTAAGGCACAGTGAGATGAACTGATCTGACCAACACCACTAAAGGTCAATCAAAGTCCTAGGAGCATCAAGGAAGTCTCTTGTCCATTGGCTTCTTTGCCAGGCAATAAAAGGTGCAGTGCAGGACATGTGGGAGCTCCTCCATCCCAAATGGAAGGCACTTGACTATGAGGGCAGGAACAAGCTACTGCTATTTTTTTTTCCTATAACTTAATGCATGTGCTAGCTACTCTGCATTGTAAAATTAAAAAAAAAAAAAAAAAAGAGAAAAGGTTAGTTAGCTTCTCAGACTCAATTATTTTCCATGGCGAACAACCATTTTTACATTAAAAAACCTGAAATTTTTCAACATCACAGTGAAAGTAATATCTTTACATAGAAACTGCAATATATAACAGTGTATCCCCTTAACAGAATTTAGAAAAATCCTTAGAACTGGTGCAGAAGGTGTGAAAAATACCCAGGCTGAAAGCATGGATTGACTTTTTGCTTCCTTAAAAAAGATAAGAATGTACTAGAGGAAAAGCAAAGCATTAACATATCAATGAGGGGAAAAAAACCCTCATATAAATTAGTCAGGGGGAAACTTTCCTGTTGGTGACTCATACAGCAAAATCATAAATATACTGAAGTCAGCATTAACAAATTTTACCATCCTTTTCCTCCAAGATGAATTTTGCAGGAAAACAATCTAATTTGGAGGATCAGTGGTTTCTTGTAAAAGGGGTAAGAAGGTAATAAGAATGTATCACAATGAGTTTTGTGGTTATTGAATTTTACTCTTGTTTACTGAATTAATTGACTTCACTTTGGGATTTCTAATGTAATGTTCCAAGCTTCTGTACTATTTGTTCTAGTTGGTTTCTGTTAACAATATGAATTATCTTTTACCAGTATGAGTCAGTTTAACTCAGTTCCAAACCTTTTAAACTCATAACAGATGGATCAGAAAGTCAGGGTTAGAAAATAAGCTAAAATACGACAGCATGGTTTAAAATTTCTCCAAGCCCAGGACTGTGTTTGTGGGTTACTCGCTGTACGCTCAGCTTTTCTAAATCTCAAACACTGAATAAAAATTCTTGTCTTCATTTAGAGAATCAAAATCTGCTAAACTAAAAGAGCTGTGGTTCATTTATAGCAGCCTCCACACAGCTGAGGAGCTATGAAAATGTCTAAAAATAACGTGATCTAAAATGGTACTTGCAATTTCAGATATCTCAGTGCTTTCACATGAACAACAGTGAGCACTGGAAACGGAAAATGTCCTGTACTCACTGGCAGGCTCCCCCTTCCAGCCCTCAGCCCAGACTTGCCCCTCCATGAATCTTGGCAGGGTGAACAGGAGGAGCCTGAGGACCTGAACGCTACCTTCTCAGGGAAGCAGGGAGTTCTGGTGGTAGTTATTTCTTTACACATTGGCTCCTTTACTGCGTTTGCAGTTGGGGATGCCAGCAGATTTCCAGGAGGAACACTGGGAGGCGGCTATTGCTGCCAGAAGAGCTCGATAAAACCGTTTATCATGTGTCCCTGTAACGTGCACTGCACAGAACCACCACCCAAGGAAAATCATGCATGCAAAAAGAAATCAAAGTTTGATAGAAAATAAAGTTTACCAAATTTGTAATGTTCTCTTGATGGGATGACACAGGGGTCAATTACTCTTACAGTAGCCTTTTCCCCAGAAGACACAGGGAGTTGTTTCTGAGATCAGTGCATTACAGTGTCTGTTCAGTCAGTACGGGGGGACCTTTCCTTTGCAGGAACATCTGCAGGGCTGAATGTCAGGGATGGCACATACTGGAAAGTTCATTTTGCCTTGAAAAGATCCCTGGGTCTGGTCCAGTACAATCAAAGAAGGACAAGGTTTCCTACATCTGATTTTTGTGGCCCATGACTTGAAAACCCTCTCTCCTCTCAACATCCAGCTACCCTTAGAAAATACTCAGTGCTACAGAGTAGGCCCATGTTGTAAGCATAGTAAAGAAATTATTTCCTGCCAGGCAATTAGCATGTCTACCTGCTAGTCAGCTTGTGCACATGTTGGCTGTGCCACCGATCTGCAGATTGGGTGGGACCTTGATAATTATAGACAATTACAATGATCAGTTATGGATAATTATGGAACAGCAGGCCAAATTCCTCTCTGCGGTTTCACCTCTTAACCCTGGCGGTGTTACACCATGGTTTGAGTGTGAAGCAAAGCTTCAGCCTCTGCCTCTGCATCGTGCTGTCTGCCTGCAAGTAAACACAACTTTGTAGGTCAGGAGTTGGTCAGTTACATAATCAGCCACATCTTAATGCCGGTGATACTATGGACTCATCACGTATGGAAATGGCTCTATTATTAGGGGTATAGCCAATCTTCCACCTTCAAGAGGCTGCCCACAAGAAAGAGTATCATTACAGAAACAGAGCAGACTGAGTTTAAGAGAAAGTGGAAACTTAAAGCTGTGTATTTCATCATTTACAGCTGCTGTTGTAACAATTAACTGCTTGCCCCTAACCAGATCATAGATGTTTTGCAGCCACACTTCATCCTACCTCCCACACTGTGGCTGCACCAGAGGATTGTTTTCCAGCCACGGGGCCATTTTCAGACACAGGGAGAGCTTTTGGCTGTTCCTAAGGCAAGTGCCTCTCAAGCAGCTAATAAACTGCTTAGGGAAAAGGCAGGGGTTGCCAGCTGGACCTGGCCCATGAACTGGCAATTAGACTACACTGGGTTATTGAATGACCAGAGAGAATTACTCTCGATTTACTCATCTAAGGGATAACATTCAGTTATAGCTCAAGCAATGCTTCAGTGTGTTGGGGGGATGTTGAATCTTCTGTCTGAGGATTTACAATACTCTCCAGCTAGCAAAGATCAGAGACTGGCAGAATGCGCACATGTAGCACATTAATTTAACCCTCCCAGAGCCAGGAGCAGCACAGCAGGCTGATGATCTGCACAGCCTCTGTCTTAGAAGCACAGAAACCAGGGAATAACCTGAACATGTGGTGATGAAGGGGATTTTCTTAGGGAACTCAAAGGTCTGATTTCAGAGTATCTGCAGAGGCCGTTCATTAAGCTGTGTGATGGTTTTTCAACCTCTGACAACTGGGAAGTGAAAGAATGGAATTTGACAGCAGTTGCTGGGAGCTTTGTGTTTTGGTTTGTTAGTTTTTGTAAACTCAGTTCTCTCATTGAAGAACAGTTCTGCATCCCTGGGAGCCTGTGCAGCAGCACTGCTGGGGGATGTGGTACAGGAAGGCTCCAGGCACTGCCACAGCCGTATCAAACAAGCAGCACCCAACATAACCTTTCCTAACTGCTGACAAAACAGACGAATCACACAAGCATGCTGCACATTGCCACCCAATTTGCCCTGAAAGGTGCTTTTCAATTATTTAGGAAAGCCTAAGATCAAGAATAGTTGTAGGAGTGTATTTTTTTTTTTTGCCTACATTAGAGTGTGATATTAAATAATGTGCTGCTGTAAACTACTGAGCCCATCTGTATTACCGTGATGACTTCCCAGAGGTGAAACAGTGGAACCAGAAGAAAAATGCAGGTCTCAGACACCACCTCAGTCAGCAAGAGGGGAATTTGACAGAAAAACAGTAATATCATTTGCTGCTGCTTGTCATCAGCACCTCAGTCAGCTTGTCAGTGTTATAAGTCTGGAGTGTTCTTTCATCCCAACAACAGAAGAATGTCACGAGGATTTCCTAAACATAGAAGAGTTCAGATGAAGGGAATCTCTTAAAAAAATTTATAGGACCTCAAAAAAGCTTGAAAATTGAATGGTTCTAGCCAAAACCACATGCTCTTACATACATACAAATTAAATAAAACAGCTCATGAGTGTTGGGCTGTGGACAAAAGTTTTGCTTTTTTATTATAAAAACAGTGACATTTGAAATACTGAAAAATGTTGAAATAAAGCATAATTACAAAGACAAAAAGTTTACAAGCAGATATAGAGAAAAAAGCAGAAGAAATCTGTAGTCCACCAATCTTGTGAGCTTCTCTTTATCTCTTTTTCTTTTCTTTCTCTTTTGGATGACAGAGGTTATCTTCAATACTAAGCAGAAACCACGGGCAACATCCTGGCCCCAGTGAGATCAATGAATGTTTCCCATTGGCTTCAGAGATAGGAGAACTTTGCTCATTACCCACATACTCATTAGCACATCTTCTAAATCCTTGAACTTGCTGTACCTGTTCCTCCAGTGAGGCCATGTATTTTCTTGTTATGCATCTGCTCCAAACCAGTTACTTTCCAGATAAAAGCTCTTTGGTCTATTCATTCATTCAAAAACTGCCAATATTTCACCTACACTGAGACACAAACACCAAGATGTGCAGATTCTAGGCAGTGGGCTGCTAAGTGGCATCAGTTGAGATTACCGCTCCCCTGCCTGTCTGAAACAACCCTGCTGTGCTAAATTTCAGGGCACACAGTACAGCTAAATACCCCAAAAATCACAGCACAAGAAATCTGCCCTTCAACATAGAGTAGCTAAATTCTAAACACAAATAGATTGCTGCAGTTAACAGCTTCTCTGAAGGGTACAGCTGCTTTGACAGCTATGCAACAGATGATGGCCATCAGGGAAAAGTGTTGAGCTGCAGGTAAAGCTCAGACAAGCCAGGATCGGGGATCAGGGATGCAATGGCAGAAGCACAGAGCTCTCCTCTGGCTCCATGATGCAAACAGGAGTGCAGCTGTGGCAGTGTAAACCAGGACATCCCTGGTTATACACTGTCCTAGTGACAAGAGTTTCACAGCATCAGCCCAAAGCCTACAAATGTGCACACATTTAACATGCATTGGTAACCTTCCCACACCATCTCCAAAGGCACAGAGTCAAATGCAGATGGAGATTTGAGAAACAGTCTCATCCTTCGAGGCAGCACTTCTGGGATGGGTCAGGCACAGTCTCAGGACTGTCTGAAGAAAACCCCCCAGCTACCACCAAAGCTGCAGCTCCTCTGGGAATAAAGGGCTTCTGCTTTTAGTGGTGTCAGTTCAGCATTGTTTATAAACCACAGTATTCAATTCACATTCAACACATTCTCTTCTCCATACTATGAGCCCTCTGACAAGGAGAAATACACACTCTTCAATAAATACTAAACTGACATTTTTAAAATCTTCATTCACAAATTTAGTTTATATTAGAATATTCAAGTGACAAAATGATAAAAACTTCCAAACATCAGATTAAGAAAAATGACTTTAAAAAGTTACCTCAGTCTACTATAAGTACAAATGCTACATGCTTTGGACATACAGACTTTAAACTTTAGCCCAATATGAAATCCAGGGAGAAAAAAGGGTTTAGACCATCTTTCCAAATAAGTTTAAAACCTCCTTTAGAAATATTCCTTGAGAAGCAAACTAGTCTGATGTGGGATAAAAAGTATAAATATGGCAAGGTAAGAGGCAAAAGTCTGACAATAGCAGCCACCAAGGATTTAAAAGAGTTGGGACGTTGGAGAATGATCCATGTTATTCTCCCTCTGTCTCTGAACAGTGCTTCCTTCTGTACATTACTAGCCTGTCGATGAGCACCTCTGCAAAAATGCCAGAGGAGACCAGACTAGCTGGTGGATCCTCTATGGGACCAAAGTACAATCAGTCAGGTACAGCCCAACTATTTCTACAATGGCATAGAACACTACAAGTTGACAAACAACGTGACAGCAAAAAACTGAAAGGACTTTATGCAACCAGTCAAACCCCATTCAACAGCTTTTGATCAAGGGCAGCAGCTTGCAATGAACAGCCACTGTGTTTCAAAACCACCTCCTGTGCACAGCCTGCTCCCTCTCTCCGCTCTCTCACACACTCACGCTCTCTGGCTCACTGCTCCTCTTCTCCTCTTCCTCTCACTGGGAGGTCTCCCAGAGCCTCTCTTTGCCTGGGGCTCAGCGGCATCGCAGAAAGCAGAATCCTTGCAGCTCGTCGGCATGTCTGCCCCATCGGGTTGGCACTCTGGCAGCTACACAGCTCCCTCAAGTCTCTTTCTTCATTTTCTTCCTCTTCCTCCTCTCCTTTTTTCCAGGTACACCTGCCATACAAACAACAGGGGCCAGTGCACAAACCTTCCACATGCAATTGCATCCCTGAGAACTGCTGGCTTTTTGCCAGAGGAAGAGAATTTAAGAGTTCTTAGATGTGTTTTACAAGGGCCACCTACTTTCAAGGGTAATTCAAAGTCATGGGGAGAACCCTGAATGTTTTTGGTGGGCTCTGAACGACTCGTATTTGCTTCTGTTTCATGTTGAAAAGTGCTGTGCAAGAATTTGTCACTTAATGAAATAGTAGCTTTTTTTCTTTTGCTCAGTAACTCTTAGAGGAGCAGGAACAGGTATTTGTCACAGAAAAGCCTCTGAGTAATACAGAGCCTCTCAAAGAATTAACACATGCAGCTAAGGGAGAAGCATTTCGCATATTCACTTAAATATGCATTTGTGAACACTTCTCAGATTACACATTCTTCTGAAAGTTCATCAGATATGCAAAAACAATCACTTACTGTTATTGGGTGAATTATTAGCAATGTCCAAGGATTTTCTGAAGGAAGCACCAACTGCATCACTGCTATGTTTTGTAGATATCAAGTCCCTTGGGCCTTCTTCCATTCTTGTTTGCAAACCTTGCTGGGGCTTAATTGAAACAATATGCTTCACTAAGCATATGAGTTAAACAAGTACAAGTATGCAAGTACAAAATACGAGAGAAAATGTCATTATTGTAGGGCATTTAAAGAAACTGCAGGACAAATTAATTTTTACATGATTAGAATATTTTGCCATGTTATCTACCTACCTCTTATTTATTTGTTTTAGAGGGGATTAAAGCGTTGAAATTCTTTCATTACCATTTTTCCCCTTGCTTCCCCCAGTGAACAGAAGAGCAGCAAGAAATACTGAGATGAAAGTACTGTCATTGTGTAGTGACACTGAAGAGTAAGATGCACCCAGTGACTGCTAAATGACTCGAGTCCACAGAAACACTGGAGGTAGGACAAGGAGTGTGATGAGCAACTTTGTGGATCTGGCTTCATAAGTAATTTAATTTTTTATATCCATCTGAAGGATGAGCTTGCACAGCAGCATTTGGGGCACCAGACACTAGCATTTGGGGCTGACATGCAACATGAGCTTCTTCTGTCCCATCATAAACATGTCAGTAGAAGCAACGCTGTCCTGAGGAGTCTGAACAGCACTGTTAAGATTATTCATTAAGGTACCTACAAAGCTAAACCAACTAATTGGATGTGCAAGAGAGTGGCGTGGCAGCACTCTGGGAACTGATAGGATATCCTAATGATCATGTGGATTGTGGTCAGTGAGGTAGTTGAAACCTTTCCCTTGAAATGGGAGCATCAGGAGATCTGGGAGCAAAATTGTCCCAAGGATCATAAGAGACCACAGTGGGTGTGAGGGGAAGACAAATGATTTTAAAAAGAGAAGAGAAGAGAAGAGAAGAGAAGAGAAGAGAAGAGAAGAGAAGAGAAGAGAAGAGAAGAGAAGAGAAGAGAAGAGAAGAGAAGAGAGAAGAAAAGGTAGCTATATATGTCCAGAAAAACATATTGTGTGACAAGTGAATGAAATACAGTTTGGACATTTTGGGAGGTCCCTCCCCATTTCTCATTTAACCAAGGACATCACAGGCAAGGACTGGTCCAAAACCCAGTGAACACTCTGTTCCTTTGCTCTTCCCATCCCAAATGAACTGACATTCTCCACGGCCTTTCTCTGTTGCACTCTGAGACATTTTTCTCTCAATAGGCTTTTTACTGGTATAACAGTGGCCTCGTTTTATCTTCACTGACTTTTGGGAACCACCTTTTCATTACTGTTAATATCTCTGGGTGACCTTCAGCTATAGATGAAACACAGGCCAATTGTACACTAAATTTGGAGTCCATCTGGCTTTAATCATGGATGAAAAAACGTTTAGGCAGATGCATTCCAAGTTTAGTGCACAACATTCTGTACTGCAAAATCAGTGTTTTGAAAATATGTTGCAAAACTCCACTGTTCACTGTACTCATAACTTCTTTTTATGGGAAGACAGCGAGAAAAGAGAAGAGAAAGCCAGAAGACAGAGAGGAAGAAAAGTCTCCTTAGGTCATCCTGTCAGAGAAGAATCCCCCTCTGCTCATGGAAAACCAAACACTACTCTCAGAATACAAAATACTCACATGCCTCAGTCCAGCTCCACCCCTTGCTTCCTTCACTTCCATTTTCTTCTTCTTCCGCTGTGTTTTGCTTTCGAGCCCAGAAAGGCAGAAACGAATGCCTGCTTTGCCTTTTGGCAAATCCTGAAAGCATCAGAGATTCTGTAAGAGGAGTCCTGGGACAGCTAATTTTGTTTTTTTCAGGAAAACTGATTACGTCCAGGAGTGTGTGCTGACAGTGTACAAGCAGGGCTGTCTCTCTGGATAAAGTGCACACCTCAGATCTTTGCAAAAAGCTCAGCATGCTCTTCCCACTCCTGCCTGAGGGGAATATTTCCCTGGGCTTCTAGAAAGCATTTAAACAGCACGACTTCTGCTTCTACATCTCCACCCAAGATACCACTGTATCACTGTCACCAAACCCTCTTATCAGCAAACTTAAATAAATATGTCCCGGCTGCCCAAGAGGCTGTGAAGGCTGTGTCAGCTCTGGACTCCACACCTCTTTAAGGCCTGGGGACTTGAGAAGGTCAGCAGCAGTAGGGTGCAAACAGCCAGGGTTTGCTGCTTAGGACAGCAATACCACCTGGATGATGAACTCCCAGAACCAGCCAACTCCCCCAACCCATCTCATGCATCCTGCCAGTGTGTCCCCGAGCTCCAGCTATCTCAGACAGATCAGGGAGTGACCACGCCAAGCACTTCATCCCATCATGAGAGAGCCCCCACAACCAAAGGAGCCTGGCTCCAGGGCTGGACTGGAGATCCCAGCCTGGATGAGACTGACCCCAGTGGAGCAGCCAGTGGAGCAGACCCTTGGCCATCAACACCACTCTCCTTACCTTCTTCTCATCCCTCGTCTGATGCTCCTCATCTCCAGTCCAGTTTCCCCACTCTTCTGTGGGAGCCTTCCAGTCAGAGTCCAGATCAATCACTGAAGGGTCACCTATCAGGACAAGCATACAAATGAGTTATGTTCAAATCTGAACTACTTCCCAGCCTCACATGAGAAGCACAAATGCTGCAAAAATATCTTCCTGTTTGTCATCTTCCTGCTTGCCCTTGTGATATCTGGATGTGCATGTATGCACATCTTAAATGCAAGAAAACATTTACAAATTTATTTTAAAAATGTTTTAAGACATATACATTGCCTGCCAATTCACAATTAGTGACTGCACTCTTCAGGACAGGAGGAAAATTAAAGAAGGGCAGAAAAGCACATACAGAAACAAAAGCCCTCCCAGCCTGCACTTCAAGAAAACAAGCTTTACAAAACTAATAGCGTGGCTTGTCAAACATTTCCTTTTAATTTTATGGAGAAGGATTGAGGCATATCCAGAAACACTGGCAGACACAGCAGGCTCTTCCATTCACTGCAACACACCATCCTCTGGGCGATGATTTGTAAGGAAGAGTAATATTAGCAAAGGATTTGTGCATTCCTTATTGCTCTCATTGGTGTTTTCTTTCGTACAAAAAATAGAACCAAGTATATTCTCAACTTCATCATCCTTTTCTATTTTCTTTTCTTGAATGTAAGCCAGAAAAGCACCATCCCAGCACTGATTTCCAAACCTCCCTAAGATGCAACTCTAAATAGGCATGAAATAGGTAACACCTACCCAGCATCAATTCTGATCCTTTCATGGGAGATGGGCAAAAAGCTTTTCAAAATCTTTTCGTTTTCCCTATCTTTCAGCATCTGGTACCTTTGAAAATCTGGCTGTAAGCCCTCAGCTGCCTCTCCTCAAAGCACTGGCAAACTATCCTCAAGCAAGAAGGCAAATCAGACCAGTTTAATTCCTTCACCCAAACTGAATGAGGTGCAAAAAAGCAGATAAATCAGCATAAGATGTTGAAAGGACTACCTGATTATTTTTTAACAATTTGAATGTAACAATCTTAAGTCTTATCCTAGCAGGAAGAAAGACTTTAAAAGCATAGCATATAATAATAACTCTTAGCTGATTACTTCTCTTAAAAAAAAATTCCAAGCCGGATGGAAAAACTTCTACTTGAAGCAGGGCCAAAACCAAAAGCATGCTGGGAATGATAAAAGAAAACTGTTTCCAAAAAGTTGTTCTGACCAGTTTACTGCCAAATGTTATAAACATGATTATAAACATTGCTCAGGTTTCTCAGTTTAAAATTCATGCCCTCTATATAGCCAATATGTCTTTCCTTCTTCAAAAGGGAAAGGAACAACTAATTTTGAATGCATTCCCCAATAAAATTCCAGTCCAAAACAGAATTCAGTCTCCTGAGATGCAAGGCAGCAGCTCTGCTGATGGATGCTCTTGGGGGTGTGCAAGCAAAACAGACCATAGCTTAACACATGGAAAGCCACAACTGTTGTTTTCACCTTTTTAACTTCTGATATCTCAAAAAGTGCATTTATCTATATACTTCTAAACATGAAAATAGTTTTGGTGGCAAACTGCTTGCAATGGGCTTACATAATGATTCAACCTTGTCACACGTGGGCATGAAACAGCCAGACCAGCGGTGACTCTGCCTCATCTCAGAATTACTCTTCCCAAAGCATTGTGTCCCAGGGGTGTTTAAAATCAACTCAGACTAAAATTAAGGGCAGTATAAGATTCTTTACAATTTGCTGGATTTGATGGGGAAATCGGATTAAATGTACTTATCCTAAAGCTCTATCTTAAAATCTCTCCTCTTGTGTGGCATATTTCCCCTCTACAGTGACATCTCCCACAGTGCCTTTAAACTTTGAATACTCTCTAGTATTTTTAAATCAGCAACTGATTCTCCTTGGGTCATCAATCCTCTAACAGGCTAAAACTGATCAGAAGTTCCTGTGAACATAAACACTAAAAGGAATGTACCATGGAGCAGCACGTCCCCCTGCTCCCCGTGTGGGATTAGCCCTGACAGAGGTGATATCTCCCTCAGCGCCAGAACAGACCAACATCTTGGCAATTCCTGCTGTTCATTTTTACAAAAGCAATGCTGTTAAATGTCATTTTCCAAGTTCTTGCTTGCAAGCCACCTCAGTCCTCCACCCAGACAAAGCTGTACTTTTCTGTTGGCAGCAAACATTTGCAGTGTGCATTTCGAGGCCAAGGTGGTTTCCATGTACCCCGTGCAATGAAAACACTTTTAGATCCTGAAAGGCACAACATTGAAGGTGTCTTCAGAAATCAGGGAGGCTGCCAGCACCTCTGCAGGCAGAATGTCCATCCCAGCACCAACAACCTAATGCCCCTGGTCTCCAAACTCTCTCCTGTGTAATGAGGAGGAGCAGGCAGGGAACAGATGGCTGTACCCTGGGGGGTGTTGGGGAGCAGGCAAACAGGGCCCCACAGCAGCAGAATCTGGTCAGTGGGGACAGTCAGCAAGTTCTCTGTGCCTGCTGATAGATAGGGTGGAGTACAGTACTGCACAGGCTGAACCTAGTTATCTGGCCTGGAAAACGAAACTGGAAAGTAGTGCAGCAAAACTCAGTCTGTGTCACCAAGAAGGGGATTAATCATTTTCTAATCCAGAGTTGTACATTTGGATTCTAATCTACCAGCACCTCTCTTGGCATGCTATCCCTCAATTTGGGCAGCAGAAACCTAAGGGAGGTTCATCTGGCAGGGCAAACCTCTCAGTAGGCTGCACATTGTCCATGGCACTGAGCTTTTCTGGGCAGTTTGCAAATGAACACACACCCAAATCCTTGCCAAGCCATCACTTGTAGACCAAGTGTAATACATTCAGTTGAAATAGGTAGATAATTTCCAGTCTAAAGCTTGCATTTCTGTGTTACAGGTCAAAATTATTGCTACCAATAGCTGGGTAGAGGAATCCCTTATTTGGCACCTTCCTTCAGTAGAGGTAAAATAGCAAATAAGCCCCAGACTGAAGACTTGTTTTAATGGAAAAAGCTACTGATTCCTGTAAAACAAAGGAATTAAAATTGATTTTAACCCTGGAACAGAAGGAAGGTTGGAATTCAGGAGACATAGGATCAGGAGATATGAGAGTTTTCTTAAGGTTCCAGGGAAAATTTGCATTGGCAATCAAGAAGGATTCATTGGGAAGATGCCAAGACACAGGTAAAAAGCGACTCTCGTGGTCATGAGACATGTTGCATTTGCAAAGCAGAATGTGGGTTTTCTGAGACTGCATTGTGCTGTTGCCAAAGCGCAGGTCCACTGCACTTGGAAGCAAATGCATGGGATAAAATTAGTATTGCCTTGCCTTGGAACCAGACACAAGCGCTCTAAAGCAGCCCAGCTGGCCGCACTGTGTGGGTTACATGTTTTATAACAGCAAAACCAGCCACAGCCCGAGATGCATTCCGTGGGACAGCAAAGCTGAAGTACATGAATGTCACCAAAGGGGCGGTGGCAGATGTGTGGCATAGGTACACAAAGGGAGTACTGGGAAACACATGGAAGCTTCCAAGGCAGAGGCAGGAGTATCAAGAACAACCCTGCAGAAGAAGCAAGAAAGGTGCCCGGCAAAGCAGAGCACTTCCTGGGCTCAAACATAAAGTGAATTATGCCAGGACCAGAGGAGGTTCAACCCCCTTTCTTTCTCTTTGTGACAGGAATGAAAAGTGTGCAAACACTAATGATGAGCAGGGAAAAATGGTGATGAAAAAAGCTTCCCACTTTGTGGCCGCCTTCCCTCGTGGCCACCTCAGCCTGCTGGTGGGACTGCTGGGGCAGCAGCCATCAGTGCTGACCATGTGGCTTCAACTCCAGGACACTGAATGCCCCCAGCTAACAAAGGCTTAGATTGCTAAGGACTAATTGTTTGAATATGCAGAGACAATACCTGATGACAGAATGGGAATTTCAGAATCAGTGAGGTTGGAAGGGGCCTCTGGAGATTGTCTAGTCCCACCCCACACCTCACAGAGGGCTCAGCTACAGCAGGTTTCTCAGGAATGTAGCAATCAGGGTTTTGAACATTTTGAAGGGTGGAGAGTCTGCAACCTCTCTGGGCAAACAGTTCTGTTGCCTGACCACTCTCACCATAAAAAAAAAGCTTTAACACATGGATAAGTGGAAATTCACTTCTTATCCATTGCCTCTTCCCCACTCTCTGGGCCGACCATAGGCAATGACCCCATCAGGTGCTCACACACAGGCATGGCTGGACCTGCTCCAGTATATCCCTGACTGTCTTGTGCTGGGGAGCCCAGAAATGGACACGGGACTCCAGATATGAAAATAATTAAGAATTAACCACAAACAGCATGTATCACTAATGAATGTCAACACAGCAGTGTGTTGTTTGGAAACCAGCCTGATCGAGAGCCTTTTAAATATTCCAAGAGTGACTGCCCAGTTCCCTTTACCACTAACTCCCTCTCTCCCTCTATGTATATATGCTTTCAGTTGTGTGAACACTTAAGCCTCAAGCCTTTTGTGAGGGTGTTATTATTGCTGGTACTTCACGAAAAGATAACCCGATGTGGAGCAGGGAGCCAGTCAAGGCAGCTCCAGCAGCCGGGGCAAAGGCAGGAGTCCAGCATCCAGCTCCTTCGGCTCTACCAGCCTGGCACAGAACAAAGAGACTTATTACATGTACTACTCTGGATTTGATAAAATGACCCCAGCCCATATTTAGGCTATGAATGGCTTTTTTTTTTTTAAGTTTCCAAGCCTGCAAGAGCTAACAGGCCGTGTTTAACTATCCTAAGAGCTCATTTTGCCTGCAGCGCTGACCTTAATGCCAACCATTACCTCATCTAAATTCAGGGAATACATGTTCATGACATGCCCCTCCCCTGCATCAATATCAAGGCTGATGATTCAAAGGAAAAAAAAAATACCAGGACAAAAAAGCAAGCTGTAAGACAGACAGAATCCTCCAAACACTTCTGCTCCGGAGAAGCTGCTGAATTTGCTCCTATCATTCTACTCTCAGACAGACATGGAACTCCAAAAGTAGAGCTCTGCCTGGCTTTGCAACTGCAGATCAAGCCCAGAGTGTGCCAAGTCTGACATGTGCTAAATGTAGTGCAAGGGAACGCTGCTGAAGCGCTGCCCACACTGGCTCTCTCCATCCCGCGTGGGCGCGACGGGCTCCGAAGTTGGAAAGGGCCAGGCACCCTTTGCAGCAACGCAGGGGTAGAGAAACACAGCACCACGGGAAGAGACGGCTCGGGGTTGGGGGTTTTGTTTTTATCCTTTTTAAAGCAAACTGTGCTATTTATAAAATCATGGCCAAAATGATGCATCTGCTGCAGAGCTTCAGTTACCGCTGGGCAGAGAAGCAAGACAACCACAATATTTTCTCCTTAATGCATTCCACCCCTCTGGGTTCTCCTGCAGTTAAGCAATCAGAGCAGCTAGAGCACGAAGAGGTTTGCTCAGCTCATCAGCCATCATTCCTGCAAGAGCAGGGAAAGGCCTCCCAACAACAGGGGTATATATAGATACTTCACTCAATCCTGACCAAAAAGTCAAGAGGAAAGGTCATCTAATACCCACACTGTTCATGCCAAGTTATTCCAGCCACTCAGGACCCATGCTTGTCTTTCTTTTAAAACTAAAAAAACCCACCCATTACTAGTCATAAAAAGACTGAAATCCTGATTGCCACAGTGCACTGCATCTAGGTTCAGGGTATTTCCAAGGAAATGTAAAGTTTTGGCAAAGGTACACAGAACTTGAGAAGCACCCTCCCCTCCCATGGCTCTCCCCTAGCCAACCCTCCAAGCCCAGGCTGCGGCTGCCTGGAAAAGTCCCACTCAGCTCCACCTTCCCACACAACAACGGGAGGGAGGGAAATGCAATTCTTCAGTTATGAAAACCAAACACAACTTTGAACTCGTTTCACAAATTCAGTAATCTGAGTTGACTGCTAACACGTGGGGTTTTTTGAAACACAGAGGCCGTCCTGCTGCCTCTGGCTCAGGAAGTCCCTGACCTGCTCTCTGCAGGGTGTGGGGAGGGATCGCCCTGTGCTTGCCCTGTTCCTGTGCTTATCTGCTCACAGCTGATAGCAGTGCAACTGCTGGAGAGAGGACACGAGAGCCTGCAGACAAACCTCCCTGCTGCTGCTCAGGAACTCTGATTGCTCTTTGCACCAGTATGTATGCACCAAAACAGACTGTACCTACTGCATTATTTGTTTGTCTTCCAAGGCAAAACATAAATAAAATGCACTTTCTTGCCCTTCTCAAGGGTCCCATGTGGACAACTGCTGCCCTGACCGAGCTCACAGCAGCTCTGGGCACCTGCCCAAAACCAGACCCACACTGGATTTCTCCCTGACCAGTAAAGGAGCCACATGAACCCTGTGGCTGAGGCTTAGGGAATGGACTGAAGAGAGTTCCTGCATTAGTGCACTTGTTTGTCTAGAGAAAAAGGGCAAAGAGACGTACCCTGCCCCTGCCATGCATCATCTGCTGGGAGGAAAGTTGAGCTGCCATGCCAACAGCATCTGGAAGGACTGTCCTCAGATGATTTACTCTTCACGTTATCTGCACATAGGAAAGTGTCTTCATTAAAAAATTAAACCAAAAAAAGCCCAAATCCCAAACGTAAAAGATAATCACATAGGTATATTCATATTATTAAAACAAATTAATCATGCCTCTGTCTGCTCGCTATGTCACAATGCCTAGATGTTATGTAATTTAAGCCACACATTAATCTATGCTTCTCATCACAGTGGATTTATTAACAAAGGCTGGACGAGGACACTACATGGATAAGTTATTAAAAACAACTGACTCAGGAGTGGCTACACTAACAATATTCAGAAACATAAACTTCTGGCACTTCTCCGTTGGGTACTTAAGGAGGGAGCTGTATTCCTGCAGAATAAAAGCTGCATCCGATGTACCCTGCTCCAACTCCCACCACCTTCAGTGAGAAGGATTCTGCTCAAGCTAACAGAAATCCATCTCTGATTTTTCCTTTCTTCCTTTCACCTAATGAACTCTGTGGTTTATGCAGTTGTGTATCAGTTCGATTTTCTGCTGCATAAATGCAGATGTTAACAAATATTTCTCCTTGTTGAGTACTTGTACATTGGGAACTGCTTGAATCCACTGACGAAGTGTTGGAAAATAGATGGTTAAATATGGCATGTATTATAGTAATTGCTTTATCTGGCTTTAGAAGCTAATTTCAGCATTCTGGCTAACACCACACATGCTGTTTTGTGCACAGATGTCTACCTATATGTATCTATGCTTCTCTTTAGCATCTCTAAAAGATTCAGGACCAGACTTTGCATTCATCATCCAACTAAGCTTTCAGTCAAATATGAGTTTCTGGCAGACAGGGAATGTATGAACCAGGGGGCCTTGGAGTCAATCAGTGAGGACTGACAGTTGCAAAGATGCAAAGTGAAAGCCAGAAACGAGGCTTAACTCAATGCAAAGCGAGGAGATGCCCCACCTTTCTCAAGGCTACGCATGGAGAGGCTCAAGCTGATGGAAGGTCACTGTGCTGGATGGGAAGCTGCTGGCTAGGCAGCCTCTAACACATCCTTTCCAAGCTGCACATTCACTCCCTCCCTCAGTCCGAAATTCTCAGAATTTGTTGGTTATCAGAACACAACAGAAACCTTCTGTGCGAGTCAACCTAACAGAAAGAATCTGCAGGGGAGGCAATATTTTTTTTATTTATTCCAAGATGAGAATATGATTTTGGAAAGCGGTCAATAAAAGGTTCTGATGTCACTCCCTAAAACACTGGTGTGCTGGATTGCAGATGCAAGCAAGCTCTGCAAGGGAGAGTGACTAATGAAATGTGGTGCCAGGGGAGAAGAGCCATATGGGATCAATGAGAGCCCTTTTCAGGCAAGCAGCTGAGAAAGTGATAGAAGAATTCAGATAATAGTACAACAAAAGGCCACTCACCTAAATCCCTGGAGAGATCTGACAATGTCCCAAAGGTCACAGGACAGGATTTTACATCTGCAATATCCCATGTTCCTGCATTTAAAATGCAAACAAACAGTAACCCAAAATCTGATGTCATGTTCACAGTTTCTACCTCACGCTCCCAAGCTCGTTACAGCCCTTCCATGTTCTCTCCATTCCAAGCCTGCACCCACTGCTGTTGCTGGACAAGCATCAAGCAAGGAGAAATCACCTTTATGGACAGAGAGAGCCCCATTACCATGTGCACCTTCTCAGCCTTTCAACGTGCATGTCACACCAGCATGGCACTTCTCTGGACTTAAATTCCTCACTCATCTGAACTGATGTCCCCTTTATGCACTGCTGGCAGAAGTTGTCATCGTGTATTGGAATTTGGCCTTTTGAAAGCATTAGAGTAAAAATGGTACTAATGTCCTCCCCCATCAACCCTATACGTTGCAAGAAAAGGATTCTAGCAAAGAATGCAACTCGTGTGAGGGCAAGCTAAAAGCATTTTCTGAATCATCAGAGTACTGGATTACTGTTACTGAAGGTGAGTCACCATGTGGCCTTATATACCATTCAATTCAACCACCACGCTCAATTAATCACTGCGAATGTAGCCAAAATCAAATGCTTTTGATTTAGGAATACCCTGCCTCATCCTGCATTGAAGCACACGGATATACCCTGCAGCCTAACTCTGACCGTGTGTGAGCATCCTCAGAAGGCAAGGCTTAGGCTGTAAAGGACACAAACACTAAATACCTCAGCATTTAAACAACTGGGCAGAAAACAACTTGCACCCAGCAGGTAGTCTACAACACAAGAAATTCCTGCCATAAGGACCCCTCTTTTCACATTGCTGGGAAATAAATGACAGCTACCAGGGTCCAAGGGGGGTGGACAACACTGTGCACAGGATGAATGTCGATGTGGCTATATTCTGATGAGGACATAGCAATTTGTGAAGCTTCCCCTCGTCAATATTTGAATGTCAACACTCACCTACATTGGAGAAAACATCGTCTTCGGACCTGGAGGGTGCCGATTCTTCCCGTAGGGCTCCTGAGCCCCTCAGCACGGTCCCACACTCCACCTTGGCAAAGAAAGCACCTTTTCCACCACCACTGGTGTCCTCTGTGAGTGGCCACACTGCTCCCTTCTCATCCCAGTCAAAGGCTGGCTCAACCACCGAGCTACCCAGGGATGCTCTGCTGGGATCTTCTCGGGAATAAACATTACCACAGGATCATCATTATTTTTAATTACAAGGAAGAGTTTGTACAGGAGAGACAACAGAACAATGCCTGATCTAAACCCATCAGGTGTTACGACTATTTCCAACTGAAATTATTTACAGATACAATGACAGCAAAGCAGAACTCCTGGGATGGGACACTGAAGTGGAAAACAGGAAGGACAATGTGAGAAGGAAGGCACCACAGTGGCCTTGGGCATCCCTCTCTGGAGAGGAGGCTCAAGGCCTCCAGAGTCCTGCTGGGGGCCCAGGGCAGTGAAGGGAGAGAAAGAGAACAGCTGGACCTCCAAGGAAAAAGAAAGCAAACCTCTTGGATGTTGGTAGTTCAAGGCTGTTAGAGAAATCAGCACCAGGCAAATGACTATTTTAAAAAATGACAGTTATGTCCAACATTTTTGTTCCAAAAGACTCCTAAAGTGTTTTATGACTCCAGCCTTCAGAATAGCAAAGCATTTTCTGGATCTCTGGTGAAGAGCAGACCACTGCTGAAATCAGCTCCACCTTCACATACCTTAATGCTGATGCTGCTGTTTCTCCCCTGCCAGGGAACATCAACCAGCACTCAGCAGGGTTAGGGCTGCTTCCTAGAAGATCAGATCTCACTGCTCTGTGAATGCCCATGCTAACATGATCACTGGGTTCAGCATCCTGCACAGCCCAGGCTCCAGGACTGCATCAAGGACTTCTGGTGCTTCAGATGAGAGTTGGTGAACTCAGCTCCCTTTCCTGGGTCAGCAAAGCCCTTAACACCTGCATGACCTTAGGGTTCAACCCTGTGGGGTTCTGCATGTGCAGCTGGCACCACTGATGACAACAGGCCAACTTACATGAAAAAAGAAATGTGGACCCATTCACTTTGCTGGAGAGAAAGTGGAGACCTCAGCACCTCTAGCCTTTAAAGCCTTGATAAACCAAGAGTTAAAAATCGAAACTCTTGATATTTAACTCTGTATAATCCAAATTATAGATAAAGTGGTCCCAAGGTGCCTGTATATTTTTCTATTAAAATTTCCTGTTCCCTTACCCTTCAATTATAATAGAGCATCTGAGAGCACTTTAAGAGCCTTATTGCAGACAGTGCACTAACTCACACATGTATCCAGCTACATCTTCCAATACAGCTACGTCTCTCCAATATCCAAATTCCTACCTTAGCTTCTAAATTACTCGAATGTAATAAACTTAAAGGTTATTTTGATCATTTTATCACAGATAATGAAAATGCTTCCAAAATCCTTAATTCCATGACCTGTTTTCATATAGTGGTCATGAAATATAACATGATTAGTAGAAATGGACATAGGCACAAGTGCTCAGCAGACACCTTGAAATCCCTGGAGGAAAAATGTGGAGTGAGCACAAAGGGTTGTTTCATTTTATCTCATTAGGATAAGAGTATATTCCTGCTGTAGTTCTTTAGTCTGGGCAATCCTGGACTAAAGAACCTGTTTGGAACTGAGCAAATTATGTGTGGTTTTGTACATCCATTATCAGAAAACTTCTGTCAAGCCATGCAGAAGGAACAAGCCCACGTGACACCAAGCCTTTAGCAGAGCTCAGATCTAACAGACATCTGCTTTCAAAGTCCTGTGGGTAATGCTGTGTGTTTTAATGAGAGCATAGAGTAAAGGCAAGCTCCCAAGTAAAAGCTCCCAAAGCTGTTTTTTCTTAAGTAAATAGCCTCAGTAAGTGCATGGATTTTGCTGCCAAATGACAGATAGAGCAAATAGAAAGATGCTAGTGTGTAAAAAGGGGTAACAAACCCAGCCAGATCAGGTGTGTGAATTGAGCCTGTACATTTACCTTTTTGTTTCAGCCTTTCCTTCCTTAAGTGTCTCTTTTCACGGCTGCTGATCTTGGTCTGCCAAACTCCTACAACACAGAGCAAAGTTCATTTTTAAGCTATCAAAGAACTTCCTTCATTGCCTTTACTGCTTAGCACCAAGGTAAGTAGCCATCTGATAGTTTCTGATGCTGTAAAAGAGGCATCAGATCTCGTGCAGCATGTCCCCTGTGTGTAGCACCTCCCCTGTGTGCAGCCTTTGCTTCCTCTGCAGAGATGTGTTACATAAGAAATCCCCGTCACAAACCTGTCTGTCACGTGTCCTGACTCACCTAACTGCACATATTCCTCTGTCCTGTGTGTGTCAGCCTGATGTGACACCCATTCCCTGGGGGAACATGTCACAGTAGAGCATCAACCACCTTGTACGTCTGACAGCAGAGAGAAGTTAATGAAAATCTTAACCACTAAATAAGGCTTCAATTTACAGGGCTCCTCTAGCCTTGAACATACCCTAAGACTTGTTTTGCAATGTGGACACCCTCTCCCACTCAGCTGGTTTACACACACATTCATTCACACCCATGGGGCCACTTCCTGTCTCCATCCATGCTCTCCAACACCCAAGAAGTCAGAGGAGGTGCTGGCAAAAATGGTTAATGAAGGAAAAAACACAGCCCCTGGCGTTGACCAAGATACTTTCTTTCTCTGAAGCATCGCTAAAAAACACATGAAACAGTTCAGCTGGCTCATCCATTCAAAAAACTACGGATCCATTTGAAGAAAACTCTGCTATGTCGCCTTCTCCCCCAGCAGCCTCACGGGCCCCAGGAAGGACTCTGGTCCAACAGCAGCGAGGGCTTCTCTTGCTCTCACCACCACACTAATCACCTTGTAATCTTTTAAGCCCAGGAAAGCTCAGAATTTGTTGTTTTCAATATAACCCATGGTGGGGGGAGGCAGAGAGGGGCTCATGGGATGCAATGTATTTTCCAGTGAAAATCTAGCTGCCTGAGCCTTGCTGGCCTCTGCCAGATTTCTCTGCAGATCTGCTTGCAAACAAAGGTCTTGGCTCTGCTCACAGGCATGCTAGAAGTGGGCCATGAATTGCCCCAGCACCTTTACCAGCCTAGTCATGCGCACAATAATGTGCTGCTCCATCTGTGTATCAGCATGGCAGAGGCCACAGGATTAGGGGAAGAGCATGAAGAAGGACCCCACTGACCACTGGGCCTCTGACCACTTCAGAGATCCTTCCTCACCTCCAGATTTGCCCTCCCTGTGTTCGCACTCAGGACCTGGGGAGTGTGGCAGGAAAGCACACAGCCCCTGTCAGAGACTGCAATATTATGGTTTATGGCTTCAACATCTTCGTTAAGGATTTTTGCCCATTATAGAAAAAGTGTATAACGAAGCTGCGCCACCAAAGCCCACCCTGGATGGGCCTCCAGACTGAAACCCTGAACTGTGAGTTAAATGCCTAAGGCAACTTGAGATAAGGAAAGTGACACTATTGTTCAAAGCATCTGGAAGAGCATCCATGGCAGGGCCCAGCCCAGCACCTTCTGCAGAGGCCACAGCCCCAGGTTTATCTGCTGCCAAGCTCGAGCAGACCCTGCACCAAAGCGGGGAGGAGGAGAGGTTTTGGGTGTGTGGCACAGCCTGTGGTCAGAGGCAGTGAGCACCCATCCTCCCCTGTGCAGCCCAGCCCAGCTGTGGGGGCCCTTCACCCCCAGAAAGCCACATCCACAGGACATCCACCTGGGGGACAGCAGAGGGGGTGTCATGGTCCATCAAAGGCCCCCCCAAAGGGGTCCCCAGACCCTGCACCAGAGCACTGCACATGATACAACAGATCCACAGTGTTGCAAGGGACAGTGTCAAACCTGCCCCCTCAGGGGAGGTACCTGGGCATTCCCACCTGGCCCAAATGGGATTCTACACTTTTATGCGGGGGACCCTCACCACCAAGAAGACCAGACGGAGGGAATCCATGAGACATTGTTGGAACCCATGGAAGGGTGATATATTTCTTCTTAATCTTTGTCACTCTCCCTGTCCCCCCTGCACACCTTTTTTTCTATTTCTTTCTTTCTCTCTTTTCTCCTTTCTCTTTGCCTCTTTTACAGTTAAATAAATCATAACACTTTTTGATATCAACATCTAACCTCGTTTGGTTTTAATCACCTTTTTGGGTATATTCAAATCTTTCAGAGTTCACTCCATTTTATTTAGAGTGTTAGTTCTCTTTACTCCTCTGTAATTAGACCCGATCGCAACAACCCCTGTCCACGTAGTTACATGTAGGAAGAAGCAGGTGACAGAAATAACTCTCAAACTGGCAGCGTTCCCCACTAACACAGAACTCTAGAAGAGTAGAGAAGACCTCCCTTTTGACATATTTGATCTCATGTTATTCTTTGGCAATATGGATTAGATAACAGAAGAATCCGATCTTTTGTTACCTTCCTCATCTTGCAGTTTGTCTTTTTCCACAGAAAGCAGATCTTTTGGCACTTCCTTGTCTGAGCACTGGGTTTTCCTCTTCTTCTTAGGCTACAGTATTCATGAGATACACAGCAGAAAGATAAAACAAGTATTTGTTACATTTCATCCAGAAGAAAAAAAGAGTCAGTTTCAAAATGGAGACAACCCATGATACTCAGAGAGAACAGGGGATTGCTGGAGTCTTTAAGTGTGTGCAAAAGCCTTCCTGAGCAGACTTTATTGCAAATTCCAAACCAATAAATGCTATTGGTTTGAACCTACAAATCTTATCTGCTAGATTAGAAGGTTCACATTTTAATTCAGGTACCCACTCTATAGTAAGATTTGCATTCATCATTCTTAAGTCCTAATGTTCTTCCTGTGAAGGAGGAAAGTCTAAAGTATTTACACCCTTTAAAATCAGGAATGCTGAAATCAAGAGTTAGGATCCTGTCAATGCTTTATAAAAACCCCCAACCCCTCACACACACAAACACACACACACACACACTGCCCCCCAAACCACGGAACAGCCTATTTTTAATGAAGGCATCTGTAGTTTACACTAATCTGAAAGGCCACAGGAGTAGCTGAGGCTGTTTTCATACAGCTTGAGGGAACAGTAGGGCTAACCTTAAACCATCAACTCTGAATGCTCTAGTTTAAACACAGTGGTTCTTGACTTTTCCAAGGTGGGAAACCCCTGCCAGAAACACCGTTCCCTGCCCAGGCTCAGGGGCTGCTCCTCACTTAGAATCACAAAATCACAAGGTTTGGAAGGGCCCTTAAAGATCATCCAGTTCCAACCCTCTGCCATGGGTAGGGACACCTTCTACTAGACCAGGCTGCTCAAAGCCCCATCCAGCCTGGCCTTGTACACTTCAAGGGATGGGGCAGCCACAGCTTCTCTGGGCAACTTGGACCTTGCTGTAAAAACCTAGAAGCTCTTTAAAGCATCAGCCTCTTCCTCCACACCTGTACAAGTGCTCAATGCTGAAGGTAAAACCCTTAAAGAGATCCAAGGAAATGTCCCTGTCGGAACTGGAACAGAAATACAGGAGATCCCAGCACGCACTTCTGGGCTTGGATGGTGAGACTATCCCCCTTGTGGTGGCAGTGACAAGCACTACAGTGTGACTGTGCCAGAAAATTACATGGTCTGATATTCCTAAGTCACCCCTTAAGTGCAGCAAACCCAGGAAGAACAAATTACCTTAAAAAAGGAAACATTCTTAAAACAACTGTCTCTTGAAAGACAATACATAAACTCTAAAACTCTTGCTGGTACCTTGAGGAGCTTTTTCTCTCTGATGTTGACTGATGTGATAAGATGGCCATTCACTGGAACCTAGGAAATGGACAATAAAAAATGCATTATAGTACATATACATGCGTGTGTGTATGTGTAAATATATATATATTTCTTTCAATACCTTGCTATAATACATATAATAGTCTGAAAGATACAGCTAAGTAACCCCCTGTACAAAACTGGGCTAGAATTTGTAGCCTTGTTCCAACTGGAGTAATTTATTCCTAATTAATTAGTGTATGCTAAGCCATTATGAATGTAAATCCAGAAACTCCACAAAGATTTATTCCAAAGCAGACATATCTGTGGTTTATCATAAGATTTGTCTAGGATCAAAGTTGTTTTTCAAATAGGGTAAGCCTGTCTTAAAAAAACACCATAGACAGGAGAAGGCTTATTTTAATTCTTGTTTACCAGTTGGGGTGGACCTTATGTTCCCTCTCAAGTCTATCTGACCAACTAAAAGAATAGATTTTGTCCTACCTAGATCCTGTAAAGTAAACAATAAATGTTTAAGGACTTTTCAAATTATAGTTTGATTATTGTCTCAGCTGTCTCAGAATTCCCTGGCAATTGCCAGCCACCAGCTACAGGGATGGGAGGGTGTAAATCTGCAGCTGAGACAGCAAGGGCTGTGCCAGCAAGGGCCACTGCACACTGTGCAGAGCCACCAGCGTCCAAGACAAGGCAGAAGCTCCCTCCACAGGTGCCTCTGTTTGCCCCTGACAGACACAGGACCTCGTTGATGGAGGTATGGCACTTCTCTGCCTTACCCAGGTTGTTCTTGTGCAATGCAGCCACTGCTCAGCGCTGCCCAGGCTTCCTTCAGCCCATCAGACCTGTTGGGCTGCCCAGCTGATCCCACAGCTCCCAGCAGGGAGCCTGACCCTAATTAATGTCACCCTAATCCCTGATCCATCCTCCTCCTCCTCTGCCTGGGGCAAGAGGATCCCTGGCAAGTGAAGGCAGTCCTGCCCAGAGCAAAATTCGTCTGATCCCTGTTGAATTTGGGTGCCCACATTCCTCTCAGGGAAGGGAAGCCTGCTGATGCTTCCTCCTGTCTCCTCCTCCTCTCCTCTCTCACAAGTCATTTCTCTCCCTGAGATACTGTGGCAGTGATTAGTTACCACCAGATAAAATCCTGTGGGTGACTGTCCCTGTCTGTCCCCAGCAGACCCAGTGGGGCTGCAGTCCTTCAGACTCTTAATGCTCATCTCTTTGATATTTTGGGGACTTTAGAGATATTCTTAACAAGTCTCAGAAAGGTCTGGTTTGAATTGCATGACAGGCACCTGTACGCTGGCAAATGCTCCATCCCTGGAGGTGCTTGCTTGGAATCCCAGACCAGTTACAAGCCCATGGTGGACATGCACCCAGCAGGCTGGTGTTCATCCCATGTTCCACAATTATTAGGAGAGGAAGCCCCAAAATTGTGGACTTTGCACACAGACAACACTGATTCTGGGTCTTCCAGTAAACCATCACAGTAATAGGAGGCAAAACCCCTGCCTCTCATATCAGTAATTCCACCAGCTTCACATTACAAGCTTGAGCCGAAATGGTCCACATCTCCTCCGCCTCCCTCAGATGTCAAATGCAAACAATATAATTGTTTACAATTATGTTATTCTGAACATTAGTAAAATAATTACTGCTCTGTTAAAACCCAGCAACATTTATTAATTGCTAGCAAAGCTGTCTTGTTTCTTTCCACGGGCTCTCAGTCTTCTAAGACTCTCAGGTTCATTTACTAAAGGTGCTCCATAAACCTCACCACAAAACAAACCATTCTCCATCTCCTGCTCTGCTCAAGGGAAAAATCTCACTCCACCTGCAACAGGGAGGGAAGCAGCTTCTCACATATGATGTGGAATATAAAATACAAAACCAGGGACATTTTGGTGAAAATTTGAACCACGTAGATATGGAAAATCTTGAGTTTATACTATTCTTTCTTTCTCAGCATATGCTTCTGTCCATTTAAATGTGTGAAAATACAAATCGATCTTGTCTCAGTGGACAACAATTCCTATGCAATATAGAATGTTGGGGGAGTGACTTTCCATTATATAACAGAGAGCTTCAGGAAAACTGAATTTTATTGGATGAATGCAAGAAGAGATGACTGGGGGAAGCCACACAACATGTAAGTGGAATATTCCTTCCTAATGTCATCAAACCCTGGTGATTCCCCAGTTTTCATAATGAAATCTTCACCGTTTCCTGAAGGCTTTGCAAATGGACCTCCCAAGTGAAGGCACTTTGAGCAAGACTGCCACCATGGGCACAGAAATAGCAACACCAGCTTAGGAGGCAAAGAGGAGGATGTTTTCTTGCCTTCTTTCAGACACACACAGATAAGAGGGTAAAGAGACATCCCACCTCCTGTTAGCCTCTCTTTATATCAAGATGCTTCTGCAAGCATGAGGGACTACAGGCAGAGGCAAGGAGATGTCAGGATTAAGGACATGAAACTGCCTTCCTCCCCCAGGCTGGCATAAGCGAGCACAGCCCGAGGCTGTACAGAGCCCTCACACAGGCAAGGAGAACTCCAGAGGGAAAATGTTGAGTGCAATAGAGGATTAGGGAAGATGCAAACTGTATTGGCTCTGACAGACTTGTCTCAGCTGGGGCAGGATCACATTCCTGCACCTTCTCTCCATATAAATGACAGCAAGCAAGGAGCTGGAAAAATTGCAGCACTTTGTTTTAATGCTTTGCCAACCTGACTGCTGCATACTTTTACCAGACAAGCACAACATTGGCTACTTAAATGATATTTCATCTGCTAGACAAACATCTCCCTCTCTCCATCACTGACCAGGAGGTTAAAAATATACCGTTGACAGTCATTTACTATGTTCCAGGGGTCTTCATGACGACTGAGTGGCTATTCAGCCCTAAGTGCCCACCTGGGACTCCTCAACCTTGTTGAATCCTTCCTAACGAGCAGCTGAGTACAAAAAAATACCCAACCTGGCCACTGACTGATGCTCAGCAAAGAGCCCACCACTGTGGTGATGCTCTTCTTTCGAACCTGAAATATCTCTTGCTTCTCTGCCATCCTTCAGTAATAGCAGCAACTCCCTTTCATCACCAAGAATTTTTACTGAGTTCTACTTCCTTTCAGTGGAAATGTATTATGTTAGCCTGACCTTTTGTATTAAATCCTGCCCTTATCCAACCCTTTTTCAGGCAGTAAACTGGCTGTGTGGCTGAGGAACCCCACCCTATCCTATTCTTCCCTTTTGAAGCCCTTAGGGTAGGGGATTAGTCATGCCTCTTTATCGTGCCATTTGGCCACTATGAAAAGGAAAAAGGAATTTTCCTTATTTTATTTCATTTAACCTAATGGAATCATTAAAGAGAAATTAATATTGTCAGGGAAATATTTTTCTGAATGAAAAATGTAGTTTTGTACAGGGAAAACACATCTAAACCCACCACATTAAGTGACTATATTAAATCTTAAGTGCAATTCCAAATACATCAAATATATGCAGAGAAACAGAATCAGGACTTTTAGTGGAATCAGACTTAGCATATTAATTTCTACTCACATTCTGTGGAACAATAGAAAGATTATTTTTAGTTCATGGCCATTTGGTTCGTGACCCAGTGGAACAGGATTTCCCCCCCACCCCCTGCCTTTTTTTCCCTTTTTAATGTATTTTAAGGTTGTATTTCTGATGATTGCTCTGAAACGAGCAATTTCTGATTCTCTTGAGCTGCTGTTTAATTTATTTTATGCTGGTAATATAGTTCTACATAAAGTCACAAAGAAAGGAGGCAAAGTGGTACATCTCCAAGTGCTAAAAAATACTGGGTTTAATTATTAATATATAAACCTTGTATTCAAAGCTATAAAGCTGTACCCCTAGAGACTTACCTTTATGCATTTCAATAGTTTTGTTAGACAAGTCATTTTTATAAAACCCACCACCTTTGTAAGCATCTATCAGATCAGGCAGCCTGCTTTCACATCTCAGTGCCACCAACTGGTTAGAGGATTAATTAAAAATTATGTGAATATCAGCTTCAGGTTCACTAACTGCCCTTTGTCCCTCTCGGGGAAGGTGCTTAAAATTGCCTTCCTTAGGAAGGCATGGAAAGGTTTGCCCGGTAGAGGGATACTAGGACAAAATAAACTCAGCCCATGAAACCCAAAGGGAGCTATTATATGCTTCACACGTTGGAAATAAGGGAATTCATTTAAGAACATGAATAAAGATTCAGAAAATTGTTTTCAGCTACCACTTTCAGAAAACTCAAATTAAGTGGGTTGGACACTGGAAATGAAAGGAAGTGAAACTACCCCATTCTGGCAGGGGGTCTGTGAACACAAAACCATTTCCAGATTTAAGAAATACTTCAATTAAATTGTTTCTTAGTGCTCATTTCCAGTGAAAAAAAAAAGGGTTTTTTTCACTTTATGTTACAACACAAGATAAATGTGGTGGATTTAGGCCAAAAGGCAATACTGGTATGACAAAAGTAACACCAACATGCACTAAATTGAAAAAATAAGGGAGGGGGTGAGAGAAAAGAACAAAAAGGAAAGGACTTTCTAAGCAGGCAATAAATAACGTCCCTTAAACACGCTCTGTTATAAATGAACAAGGTATCACTGCACTCCAGCTTTCTCAGTAGCTCTTCAACAAGCTAAAAAGTGAGCAGGAAGTCTTCATCCCTCTCAGCATCCTCTGGAAGAGGTCCGTGCTATGAGTCAGACATTTGCAGCACCACTCGCAGTTCGCTGTTGGCTCTGTGCAGATGGGTTCTGGTCTCCTGTGCACAGAAGCAGGGGCTGGGCCACAGAGTGAGCAAACCCAAGAGCTGCTGCTGCTGCAGCCCGACGGGAGCTCGCATTTCCCCATCCGCAGTCAAGGAGCAGTCGGGGAGACAAACGTGTTGGGAAATAAAGCAGTGCTGGGTTTCATTAGTTCTGATTCAGTTTCATAAATGGAGGCAGACTTCCTGGCCAGTCTGGCTTTGCCACATGGTCTTGTCCTGACGATGGACTTCACTCTGGGAGACTTATTCCCTAAACCAATGGGAACCAGGTGAATGGGAAAAGACAAGACTGCATTTGTCAGAGGAGAAAGGAGGGGGTTTAGGCAGAGGCCACCAGAGAAACAGGAAAGTACCAGCTTCAAAGAAGATTACTCATTCAGTCCTAACAGTTAGAGAAAGGACAAAAAAATGGCAATTTCTGAGGTGACAATGAAAAGCCAAAAAACCATATTGGGTTTGTTAGCATAGGAAACTGAGTGGCTCTCCATGCATGGCAGAAGAACACAAAGGAACTTCTTTGGGACATGGCTGCTCACAGCACTACACAGACATATCTGCAAAGGGAGGGGAAAAGAAAGCAGAATCTTGGTTTGTGATCAATACTGTAAGTACTAATAATCTTATTATTAATAGCTATTATTGGTATGTTGTAATGCAAAGCTTTCCCTGGCAAAATCACTTCAGACAAATGTGTTTCCAGGAGGAAAGAAGAGTCTGTTGGAAAGGAAAATTATGTGGGAAACACATGCGATGAATAGACAGAATTATACAAGAACTACACACTAGGAATACGTGAAAATTTCCCTTTCCCTTAAGGTACCCACCATAGAAAAGAAAAGAATGCTTCCTTCACCAAATGGATGCTCCAAGAACCTTGTGGGAAAGGTCCTGGGCCATCAGCACAGAAAACCCATTCCTCTGCACACATTCCCAGGGATGAAGTTGCTCACAGGGACCCCTTGAGCACAAACACAGGCTGATGACAAGGAGTGGGAGCCTGACTGCATATGTAGCCACTCATATCCAAAAGCAATTGCAAGAGAAAATGTAGGGAAATAGCCTTAAGATGATGCTGCCTACATTATATATGCTCCTGCTGGCCAGCCTTCCCTGGACACATGAGAAGCCACACAGCAGCCATAAACACAAGGAGCTGACAGGTACCTGCTCAGTTCAGCTGCTCTCATCATCTGGGGATAAAAACTCATCTGGGGAGAGAGTTTCTGCAGTGAGTAGATTAAAACTACTGTAGTGAGGAGGGATGAAGAAATCAGTTTCCTGGGATCTTCTATTCTGATTAACTAGAGCACCATTTCAACAAGGGATAAAGGCTCCATTTTAAGGAGGCAATTACCAAACTCCAACACCTTCCAAGATACCTTCAAAATCAATTCTCATCCAAGACAGCTGTATAAAAATAATTGTGCAATTGTGTTGCATTGGCATGAAGAATACTGTGTAACCTGAAAAGGTAAAAGAAAAAGTCTATTTGCACAACTCTGGAGCTTAAGGGATGGATCTGTAGTTCTGGTACTGTTAAGCAATACTGCAAAAGGCAGAAAGCATTTCCAGTTTATAAATACACTTCTGAAAGGCAGAAAGCTTTCTTTTGGAATGTATCAGATAGTACATATTTTTAGAAGCTGCCTAAGGAAGATGATGTCACTGCATTTGTAAAAAATGCTCTTCTTTGCAACTGACCAATTTTCAGAATCCAAAAACTTTGAACACAAACCCCCAAACTCAACAGCTGTCCTATTCAGATCAGTTGGCTTCCAGCAAATCTCATTAGCAATTTCCCAAAAGAAATTAGGAAAAAGGCAATCCTGAAAAAGACTAAACACTCTCAGCATAATTTCTAGAGGGTTTTTTTGGTGTGTGTGGCTGTGTGACAACAGCCAGAATGTAACTTGTTTTGTGTGATGCATAATGAGATCACATTCAGAATGTGCTTGTATGATTGTGTGGAGGCCATGTATCCATTTGAACAAGGCAGTGGGTAAGAGGCTGGACATGACCTGGCCATGTGCTCTCACAGCCCAGAAATCCACTTGTGTCCTGGGCTGTATCCAAGGCACCAGGTGAGGGGAGATTCTGCCCCTCTAATCTCTGGTGAGAGCCCACCTGCAGTGCTGCATCCAGCCCTGAGGTCCCAGCACAGCAGGGACATGGAGCTGTTTGAGCGAGTCCAGAGGAGGGTCACCAAGATGAGCAGGGGGATGGAGCATCTCTGCCAGGAGGAAAGGCTGAGAGAATTGGGATTGTTCAGCCCGGAAAAGAAGACTTCAGGGTGACTGTCCTGGTTCTGTACAGGATAGGGCTAATTTTGTGCAGAAATTGGGAGGGAGCATGGCCAGGACCTGGAGGTCATTCTATCCCACCTTACAGTCATTGCCAGGGGTGCCAGGGGAAGGGGACTCTCTTCTGGGACTCTCCTAGTCTGGTATCGTCTGTTGTCAAGGGGTTTGTGTGTGAGCCATTTCTTTCCTTGTACCCTCTGTCATTAGTATTGTTGCTGTTCCTGTTTGTTTTCTTATCTCGTTGCTCTTTCCAGTAAATTGATCTTATCTCAGTTTGTGATCTTTACCTTTTGTGCTTCCAGTTCTCAACTCCATCCTGCTGCAGGTGGGAGGGGAAAAGCTGGGGAGCAGGAGAGAGCAGTATGTGGTTTTGGAGAGTCTTGGTGGGGGCACTAAACTGGGGACTACCGTTCCTAAACCATGACTGTGATCCAACTGAGGCCTTCCAGTACCTGAAGGGAACTTCCAGGAAAGAGAGGGCAAGACTATTTACAAGAGCATGTCGTAAGAGGACAAGGGGGAATGAGTTCAAATTGAAAGAGAGGAGGTTTAGATTAGATATTAGGAAGAAATTCTTTACCCTGAGGGTGGTGAGATGCTGAAACAGGTTGCCCAGGGAAGTGGTGGGTGGCCCATCCCTGGAGGTATTCAAGGACAGACTGGATGGAGCTTTGAGCAACGTGGTCTGGTGGAAGGTGTCCCTCCCTGTGGCAGGGCAGTTGGAACTGGATGATCTTCAAGGTCCCCTTCCAACCCAAATTATTCTATGATTCTATGAAAGTTTCTTCAAGAGACTTATTTCACATGGGCTGTGGAAGCCACTCAGTTTGGGTCTAACAGTGCACAGTAGCTCTTGGACAGTTTCTGGCAGCCTATTGCTATGGGGAGTAGGGACATACAAAGGGAAGAAGATCCTACATCAGACAACTGCAGCCAAGTA
This sequence comes from Pachycephala philippinensis, assembly GCA_013397055.1. Lineage (NCBI taxonomy): Eukaryota > Metazoa > Chordata > Aves > Passeriformes > Pachycephala > Pachycephala philippinensis. The sequence goes on along the minus strand of VWZT01003943.1, from coordinate 164,179 downwards.
AGAGCAGATTTCATGGGAAGGCAACCTTACAGCCCACCCATGAGGCAGCAACTGGGAAGCAGTGGCAAACATGCATTCCCAAACTGAAAAAATAATTAGCCACCTAGGTTCTTTTAATTAAGATCTTGACTTATCCACCACTCCAGGATATGCAGATGTTTGGCTGCTGGGATACATCAACACACCTGAGCACTGGAGGCAATTTGTGTCTTGGTTTCATACCACAGCAGGCAGCAGAGAGGGGCTCCCATCCTGCAATACCTGCATGCCCCATCTTATGGCATTGGCCATGTCTATGAATGGGAGACTTTGTTATTAATAACCCCTCTGCTGCTCTGGTGGAGATTTTCATATGCAAATTTCAGCATATCAAAGGTGTTTTGCTGTTCTGGCATCCTCTCATCAGCTAAGTGCCAAAGCAGCGTGCAGCGTTTTACACTTACGTAAGGAGATAAAGTTTTTGCCTCAAGGATATGACATTCCAAAGACAGAGGGAACATGATGGGAAATGACAAGGAGCAGTGGAGAAGACTGGATGGGGAAAAGAAAACAAAAGAGACAAATAGAGAAGGGAAAGGGCACGGTACTGTCATGGGAGGACAAGCCTCCGTTTTTCATTTCAGTATGTAAGATGCTTTCTCTGGGTTATCTATCTTTAGGATCTTTTAAGTTATTTTTCTTGATCCTCCTCTTCTCATCCTCCACCTCCTCAGGACCATGTTTTCCGTACTCTGCACAATAATCAGTGGGTCTCATATAGAGGATGATGCTACTGTGTAAATGCAACTGCTACAGCTCAGTCCCTTAAGAGTAGGAATAGCTCAGCACTGGAAAAGATGAGATTAATGGCAGAAACTGCACATGACTGTAAACAAATTTATCCCTTCAGTTTATCCCTCCTCTTCTTTGGTTTCTGTTACTCAGGCCTGTGAGGTGCAGCATCTCTGACTAGAAGATATCTATTCAAATCAATGCCTTCAGCTTGAACTAATAACCCTGCCACCATCACAGCACCTGGATTGTCTCTGACACATTTCTGTTCATGAAGAATAAAATCACTTATTTTATAGCACACATTAAAAAAAAAATCCTTGTAAATTCATTTGTTTGTTTTTCTCAGAAATGAGACCTAGGAGATAATAGTAGCAGATTAAACAATAAGGTGGGTGTCTCCCCTTTCTGTCACACACTGCCTCCAGTATTGGTGGCTCTGGAAAATTTTCATTCGTTCTGCAGCCAACTCAAGTTATCTAGTATTGATGATTATAAAGCTATGATAAAATTGTTACTGTCACCCCTTGACACAAGCAGCTCTGTTCAGACTGCTTTTGGATTTAATTGTTCTTTACTAATTTGGGGTACTTGTGCTGTCAGGTCAAGATTCTGCTCTGACCAATGAAAGAAAAAATGCCCTAAAATGGGATAGTTTATTAAAAGATAACTATAATACAACTAAAAGCTAAAACTTCCATGACAAAATAATAAACCCTTGAAAACTAGTGTTACGATGGAAAGCCTGACACATTTTTGTTCCTGAGGAACAAAACCACTTGTTTTATAGCACACTTTAAAAAAAATCCTTCAAATTCATTTTCTTTGTCTTTCTCAGAAATGAGACCTAGCAGATAATAGTAACAGATTAAAATGTTTTAAAAAGCTCGATATATTAATTTTAAGTACATACTTATGTTTGGTAAGTTATTCTGAGAGCTTTACTTTCCCTATTGCAGTGCCTGGGTGAAATTGTTTTCTGTAATTTACACTGAGGTTCTCTGCTACAGACAGCTTACAGCATGTCAAAGCAACAGAGTCATGACAATGTCATACAGAAACTTCAACACTGTGCATCAAGTCAAACTCACAGCATATATTCAACAGGGTGGCCATGGTCATCAGCTCACAGCCACGTACTAATGCAGTAACAGCAGAGCTTTGATTTGGAGTAAATATACACCATTAGCACATTGCATTAACACCGTAGTATGGATACTATTCTTGTATATTCCTTCTTAATATGATGGACATTAACTGGAGTTTTCTTAATTCCCTGCAAAGAGAATCAATCTCCTATGTAGTTATGCTGTCAGACAAAGCCAGTGCCAGCAACCCCCAGCCAGGTGCGCTCGGGCAACCTGCTGCCTTGCGCGGTCATCTTGATGGCACCACAGGGTTCAGCGGGGAATGCTGAGCCCCCGCACCCCTAAGGCACACCGAGGGGTTCGGGACGGTGCGTGTCTGGGCGGGACGGGACGAGATGGGATGAGACAGGGTGAGCTGGGATGGCAGCAGCCCGGTGGGGCCGGACGCAGAGGGTGCAGACCGGGCTGTCTGCGGGGCTGTTCCCTGCGCGACAGGCAGGATGAAAAGGTGCCGGGGAGGAGAGAGGGAAGGATGCTCGTCCCGTCCCGGGGAGCGGGCCAGGCGCGAACCCCCACTAACCTTACCTGCGCCGTGCGCCTTTGTTCCTCCGGCTGCCGCGCCGGCAGCGCCCCGGCCGCCCGGCCGCTGGCCCCCGCGGGGCCATCCTCCTCCTCCTCCTCTTCCTCCTCCTCCTCCTCCTCCTGCGCCTCCCCGGCGGCGCGACGGCGGGGGG
>VWZT01003943.1:145001-161310 GCA_013397055.1 Pachycephala philippinensis | reverse complement strand
TGGGACCCCGGGCGCGGCCGACCGCTGGTGCGCGGGGAGGAAGGGGTTAATACACGGAATGGGTCTTCCCTGTGGAAGGATGAGAGTGGTACGCGATGAAAGGTGAAGGCGATGCGATTCGGAGCAGCGGAGCTGCGGGCAGCAGCGTTGGTTTGAGAGCAGATGTTTGGCCGAGGATTGGGGTATGCAGGGATGCTCACAAGTGATGCTTTTCTGCGAAATTCTCCAGTCTAGACAGAACAGTTTTTAGGGATGTACTTCTGTTGTCAGGCAGCGTTACAAACATGTCGTTATCGAGCACCATCGCTGTGATGATGACAAGCGCTGCCATGTAACGCAGCGCGAGATGCGCTCTCATCTCGGGCTCATCCTCGGAGAAACAGCGTTTTACCGCCGCCAGCAGAACGCCTCGAACCACAGCGGAGCTGAGCGCCTCGAACCACAGACCTCTTTGCCGTGCAGGACGGAAAATTTCTCGAGCCACCTGATGAATAAGTGCAGATGATGCTCTCAGAAAGTCTGTTTTCAAAGTCACCGAGTTTCTTTAAAGTGGGAAGCTGAGTTTTGCCTTGGTCAAACTAGAGGGACGACCTCTGAGCAATAAATAAACATTGAATAGTAGCGAAGGGAAGGAGTGAGCTCCTCGTTCTCTCAGCATTGTTGTGTCTCGCACCTGGCACAAACACAGTGGGACCTACCAGGAGCCATTACTACAAAAAAAACCAAATCAAAACAAACAAACAAAAAATAGTAAACAAAGCTTATTTAACTAAAACAGCATAAAAAACCCTGTCATGTTTGTAGTAAAGCCAGCACAGAGAAAAGGCTGTTAAGGGAATGGCTTTTATCTGTCATGGCTTTATTTCACACCCAACAGGGACTGCTCTCTCTTGAGTGTGGACCCAAGTGCTGGAGCTCAAACTCAAACCCATTGAAAAGATAGCAATCGGGAAAGCTCATTATCCATCCATACTTCCATTGGATTATCAACCCTTCAGGCATGAAAGATTTATTATTCCCATGTCCCGGGTCTAATTATAATTATTCCTAAACAAGTCTAGGTTTTGAAAGCACAGTAAGGTGTTTATAGCACTCTAGAAATTTCCAGATGAAATACAGGAGAATTGTGGATAAAATGATGTGCTGAATGGCCTTATGGGGAGAAGAAGGTTTTGGGAGGGAGGGAGAAATGCTTAATACATAGGAGAGAGCTATGGGGGTATGGTGGTACTTCAAATACTGTTGTTGGGATAGGAGGCTTTTGCTTAAACATGGATCCCACAAGTTATCATTTTCTGTCTGTATCTCATATTGCCTATCTTCTAAAACTCAGCACTGAATAATCTTGTGGTCTAAACCTCAGGAATTTGAGTGTTTCTGTTCCTAGGCCTGATACTGATGTCTTGTGAGAATACGTCTATCTTGCACCCATCTGGAGCCCTGAGCTGATAACTGAGTAGTCATGTGCAAATGTTAGAGACAGGGGGACTTCCTCCATAGTTAAAAACGGCAGTTATGTGGTTAGTTTATTTTGTCTTTTATTTTTTCCTTATCTTGATTTTTATTTTTTACCGTTCTTGATTTCTCTGTTTGTAAAATGAAGATACATCTCTTCAGGTCTGAGCTGTTAAAATGCAGACAATCTATACCTCAGCTCATACATAAATTCACTACTTCCAGCTCATCTGAATTAGTTTGTTTTCCTTTTCCTGGGGAAGCATAAGCTGAAAGACATTCCAGGAGTCAGCATTGCTTAATTGAATATGAGATTACTGCTTTGCACCATTCCTTTCTATTTCTTTTTTTCTTCAATAGAGGCAATTACTGTGGCTGGCCTCTAATGGCATTTATTTTCAAAGATAAGCATCATCATATTAGATCTGGTTTTTTTAGTTTTATTGCAGGCTCATTTGGCAGCATATCTCTTACACTATTGCTCTATGAAAATAGCACAAATTATTATCATGTCATATTATATGGAAAGACTGAAATTTTATTGCAAATGTGAGGAGGTATTTTTCCATTTATGTGTGACATGAACTAATTGCAAATGTCAGATGGGGAGTTGTTCTCCCTTCATACCTGGACAGAAAGTCCAATAATTAGAAGCTGGAACCACCTATTTGCTGTAGATCAAAATGTGGTGGATTTTCACTGACAAAATAGTGCAGACACTAATGCCTGATGGGTCCTGTCCAAACCTGTCTGCTTCTGTGCAAGAGTTTGTCATTTGCAGTTCTGAAATTATGAAGGTAGGCTTTGGGAAATTTTCTGGAGAAAAATCCAGTCTTATTAATGTTTAAATGTTTCATGAAAGCTGTTTGATCTTGACAAGATCATATAGCAACTGAAAAGAAAAAAAATAAAAGGCAAAAATCTTGGTTTGGGCAGTTTTCATGGTAAAGGCAAACCAGAGTTTTCTAGCTGAAATTAAAGCATAAATTTTACTTCTGTTTTCTATTGAATTGTTAAAAAATGAAATTTTCTAAAAAAGAAAGGAACAAAATTATTGTTTTAATAACATTTCACAGAAGCTATAAGGTTCTGACCTGATGTATTAACAGTAGATGTAAGGATTCTCCCACAGAAGCCAAGAGAAATACCCTACTCTGACGCTGCTCATATTTAATCAACAGTATCAGGCATGATAGAAAAATGAGTGATTTCAAACAAGTCAGAGATATAGAGAGGAAGCTTTTAAACTGCCCCAGCAAAACCACCTTTGGAGGGGCAGTGAGGAGACCTCTTTAATCAGACTCCCTTAACTGGGAGTTCAGAAAGCTGCATCTGAAAGAAGGCAGGTGAATTTGGTTCCTAAGCAGCTGCTCAGAAATCCCTGAGTAAGGGCAGAGCATGAGCTCTTCCTCCTTGGAGGAGCCATTGGTGCTGACCAGGCTGTTCAGAACAGACTCACAGGATCGCAAGGCTTCGCTTTCCCCTCTCTGAGACTTGGGGATTTGGGGTAACTGCAGGGAAAACAGTGGGGTTTTGCACCAGTTCAAGTGACATGGAGCAGTCTCCGTGTTTCTGAGCCCACAGCTGGGAAAGGTTTTGGGGGAGCACTGTGCAGACGTGGGCAGGAGGATGTCTGGATGTGGCTGAGATCAAAGCACAGGTCTCTGTTTCAGGCGTTGAAACGCCGAGCAAGAACGTGTCCCCCAGCAAGGCTCCTGCTGCAGGGCCCTGCTGTGGGCTGGGACCCTCCTGCTCGGCTGTAATAAAGCTCAGTTACAGGCTGAGATGGGCTCACAGCCTGCTTGAAGGGACATTTGTACCAAATTCTGAGGTTCATTTGCTGAGGTGCAGGACATGTATTCATCGCATATTTGTGTAATTCGCAAACTTCTCCCATTTTGCCTCCTGTCTGAAGCCCTGATGCAGCAGTGACTGTCCATGAACACGCTTAAAGCTGATGAAGTACTGAGCCTGCTTAGGCTGTCGATGAGGAAACTGAGGAAGGTGGTAGCTGCACGCCTGGCAGCAGCGTGACAATAACCAGTAATGAGAGAGGAGTGCTCCATCTGTTCAGACTATTCAGCCCTTTTGCACGGCTGCCCACGTGGCCAGGTATTTGCCATTAAATAAGATGATTAATTCCTTGACAAGTTGGTATCTGGCCTAGCAGTCCGGCATTTCCTTTCGGCATCTGCGGCTGCTTTGAGGAATGCAGCTTTATAGAATTTTACTAATTATCTAATAGCTTTTCAATCTCTTGTTTCAGTACAGGGAACTGCTGTTAATTAATTGCAGATCTTCAGCATACCATTCTTAACTGATTCCCCTAGTAAATATGTTTAACACTTGCCTCGGTTTCCTGTACATGATTCATTTGGTTGGTGAGTGATCCATCTTTGTTTGCTGTCAAAGTCTTTGAGTTGGAAGAGGACTTTAATCATGTTACTTGGCTTTCCTGAATAGAGAGAAGAAATGAAGTCAAAAAAGCACGCAATGGTAACACAGTCAAAGAAAATCCATGGCCTGGGTTTCTTTCACCAATAAAAAAAGTTGTGTAAGCTTCAATTTCCCTTTCATTTTCATAAAGAACATACTGGAAACATCTATTCAGCCAAAGACATGAAACTAAAACAAAGAAACAAAAACATCTTGAAAGGAGGAAAGAAGGCACTTTCCCAGCTTATGCATTAATTAAGACCAGTCAAAGAAAACGGCTTCAAAGGAAGGAGGAAGCCAGTGGTAAGCACGGCTGCAACTGCTTTTAATGGGCTCTAGCAATGACATGCATGGCAGGCAGAGCCATAGCAGGCATCAATGCAGCAGTGGCAGTTCAAAGGCGACAGAGAAAAAGTTGGAGGCAGAACTGAAGTTGCTGAATAGTAAAATTGTTTCACTAGCAGATTTGTCAGCCACACTGTGGGACAAAGGATCTTGTTTAGCAGAACACGATCATCTTGAGAACCATAAACACTGCTGGTTTAAAGATAAAATCAAAGGCCTTGAGAGCAAAGCAGGAGGAGACATAAAAGTATGCATGACTGGCTTTCCTGGAGGTGAAGGGGTTTGCATCCCTGTCAAACAATTCAGAAAGAAGCTGTTAAGTGCCCCAGGTCACTCGCACCCTTAGCACCCACTCTTCCCCTGGGTGGAAGCCTGTGCAGAGCTGCATGAATATACAGCAGGATTGGTAGGTTTTCTGCACATCTCCTCAGCAGTGGTTATTTGAGAGTCTGGCAGGAAACTTTATTCCCTTCCCCTCTACAACAAAAAAAAAAAAAAAAAAAAAAAAAAAAAAGCTGAGTGCAACCTACAACATACTGTTATAAATATTTTATGCAAGTAATAAATGGATTTGTTTAGCAGCAAAAGACAGGGCTTCATTATGTTCTTTCCATGCATATTTATTCTCAGTGCTTTTTAGCCTGTGTCTCACATCCAGCTGTCTGGGAAGCCAGCTGGTAATTTGCTGTTTCTTTTGACAAACACTTCAAGCTCATGCTTTAAAAACTTCCTAGGTCCTTTCATCAGCAACCAGCAGCACGTGTGCAATTTTACAGGAACATGATGTCTGCAGAGAAGTCTCCTAAAATCGAGATGGCTCTCCTTGCTTTATTCCAAACTGGCACACGACTCAGGGAACATGGAGTAAATGAGTGATGCCACACAGTTTATTGCCATCAAACACAGCATTCAGAGAGAAGCAGCTGACACACTGGAGGGAAGCAATCACTGCCCTCAAGGAGGGAGGCTTTAGTGTCAAAAATGTCTGAATACACATCCACTGGTAAAAGTGTGGCTTGCACTGCAGTGTTCAGCAATATCACATTCTCATGCAATCTGGGTGTCGAAGGCATGGCTGTCCCTAGATGTGCTCAGATAAGCTTCACATCTGAAGAGGATCTTCCACTTTGATCTGGAGATGTTGCGATCTGAGATCTGAAAAATGTACCACATCCACCACATCCTCCATGGTTTCTTCTCATGTTTAGTCATCCTCCATGTGAAAAAAACCTACATCTTGTTGCTAATTTAATGTTATCTAGCTTTGGTTTCCCACCACTGATTTCTGTGACTTGCTCTGACAGCAATATCCTTCTTGTGTTCCTCCTGAGAAAGTGCTTCAGTGTCACAAGTATGTTACCTCTTAAACTCACTTCTGATAAATAAAAGATATTAAAACTCTATTTCTCATCAAAAGGCTTTTCCAAGAGGTCTCGTGCTGGTTTTGGAGTCTCTTATTTTTCACATTCCCTCGACATCCTTCTTCTGCATTGTCTTATGGAGAGGTAACATTCAGCCTTTGTAACCTATTCACTTGTTCCTAGGCACATAGGAGAGAAAAGCTCTCTCAAAAGAGAGTTTAGCTCTCTTTTCCTCATCAACATATGAGGGGCACCAGTGGGGCTGGCTGCTCATGGTTTTTTCTGCTTCCTAGCCAGTTTACTAATTTCAATTAAATATAATGTGTGAGCCTGGTTCCTTCAAAGAAGGTGTCACAGCAAAGGGCTGAGTCTCCTCCATGGCTGGCAGTTGCCTGTGGTTTGAGTGCACGTGGGTTTGCTCTAACAAGGTCTCTGTCCTGTGAGCAGCCAGGCCAAAGGACTGGAGTAATCACAAAGAAGATTCTGGATCTGGCTTTTCAGCAGAAATCTCTATTAGCAACTAAGTCCTAAGATTTTTCAAACTGTCATTTTGTCTAGACCCCAAGACCGTGTCGCTGAGTTGTGCCCCAAGGATCCAGACAGTCAGGATTTGTTGGGATTGTTGCTGTTCTGCTCAGCCTGCACAAAAAACCCTCAGCCACTTGGGATAAACCCCACATTTATCGTCTCCTTCCACAACCCAGGGTGCCAAGATTTCACCATAAGGCATGTGACAGTGAAATAAATGACACCAATGGTTTCCCATTTTATAATTGCCATGGCAACTATATTGTAACTTAGACTGATAACATTTCATTTCTGGGGCTGTATCTCTCAAAACATGGCATAATTTAGCACTCAGAGCCATCCCACCAGCCTGCCAGCCACACCATACAGCAACATGTTGTTGCAGCAGTGCTACTGGAGACTCCCATGCACAGGGTTACTTGTTCTTCCACACATCTTCCCAAATAATGCAGCATTTCAGAAGGGAAGGCTGCATATTTGGTAGCTGTTTTTCAGAAGGGAGTACCTTGCAATTTTCTGAGTGTTTGTAGGAGTGTGTGCTTAAGCCAAGTTCAAGTCCTTTAGTGGTTCCCTACACTTCAGGTTCCTTTCATGTAATGTTTTTCTAAATTTAGAATATTGAGCTTAAATTCACTGTATGAGACATCTCCAGAGATGAGATGTGTCTTTTCTCAGCCTCCAAAAACTGTGCTGCCTGCAGCTTAGTGTGGTCTTTAGATACCATGCAACACATGCTATTCAAACATGCAAGCCAGGAAAATAAGATCTGTTTACCTGGCATGGATCAGAGGCAGTCCTATTTTTAAATCTACCTCGGGAATGGGGGAAGCAAAGTGTCTCAGGAGGAATTCTAAGCTGGAAAAGGTAGGCAGTCATACCAAGGCTCAGGTTTTTTATCTCAGTTGTTTTTTATCTGCTGCTGGGCAGAGCCATGCTGGCCTCAGGACAGGCAGGAGAGGGCAGCTGGGGCAGGAGCAGGTGGCTCCATGCCCAGGTCCATCTGCCAGGCTGGATCCCAAGGCCTCCCTCCAGGAGGAGCTTGCTTCCCTTCATCTCTTGCTCTTGCCGAAGCCCTCTAGGTAAAAAACTCACAGCTACTTTTGCCTCCTGCTTTCAGCCCTCCTGTTTCATTTGTAGTCCTGCCTCTGGTCCAAGGCCCGCTCTGAAACCTCTTGAAGCCAGGAAAATTGGGAAAGGTCTTCAGCATCTCTTGACCTCTTTACAGCTCTCCTCTAATTAGCCTCAGGCGGTACTGGGGGAAGGCAGCTCCCATGGAAAAAGGGCTTGGTGTGGATGGCATGTCCTGTGGGAAAAACTCAGATCCTGGAAGGAAATGCTGGCTAGTGTTATGTCAAGGGTCTCTGCTGACGCTTCATCTTGTTTCTATCTGAAAATGAATCATTTGCTGTTATAAACAAATTCTAAGATTATTAAATGAAGAGGAGGAGGAACACCAATATTAGCCACATTCTTAGTCTGCAAAAGGGATTTTTTATTTGTGTTCCTGATATTTTCCATTTTATTTCTCAACTAGGAAACAAACCATGGTTTACATGACCTTTGGGGGCCATGTTCACTTCCCAGCTCTGCTGGGCAATGCTGGCCAAGCCATTTCAGCTCAGGAGTTAATGGCTTTGCTTTCACATCCTTTATCTGCTTATATTCTCAGATCAGCATTCCCCAAACTCCACCAGCCCATGGTCTACAAAAGGCAACACCATCCCTCGCTCTCCTTGTGAGCCTCAGTTTTAACTTCTGAACGTCCTGTGCCTGTGAGTAGCACCGGGGCAGGCTCCATGAGCCATGGGCTAGTGTGGCCAGCAGGGTCAGCTAGTGTGGCCAGTGGGGTGGGCTAACATGGCCAGTGGGGTGACGTTTTGGTGCAGGAGCTGTCGATGGTAGGATGGACACCTAAAGGTCCTTGGAGGAGCACTGGTGTCATGCCAGCTGTGAGTATTAATGATGTTTATTGATCTGGGAGTGCTTCATGCTGAGAGAAAAACAAGCCTTAAAAACTGCCTGAAACCTGAAGCAGAACCGTATTCAAGGTGTATGTCTCAGTATTTCTAACCAGCTGGTTTAAGCGGCTTCTTTTGTGATGTGCTGACCATTCTTGGTTTGATCCCTAGGCATGTACATCCCCCGCATTAACAGGTGCCAAAGGTGCCAGGTCCTATAGCTCTCAGTAACAAAATCCCATTAACTAACTGCTCACATAATTCTGTGTCTAAAATATAAGACATTTCCTTTCCTAATAGTGTCAGTAGATAAGCATGTTGGTGATGTGAGGCAGTCAGATGTAGTTATAACAGGAACCAGGAGTGGGATTAAGAAGTTCCAGGTCAGTTGTGTCTCTCAAAATATGGCATTGCTCCCTTGGAGAGCCCATCCATATACCAGCTGCCTCATTTTTTAGCTGCCATAGACAGGCATGGAGCACAGCATGCCTGTTCTGCAGTGACTGCCAGGAAGATGCCCAGTGTTGAAATGTTAAAATTGAAAATACATTTGGGAATATTTCCCTGCCAGTCTTTCCTGGTAGACCTTTGAGCTCAGAAATGTTTCTGCAGAGGATGTGGGTTACCCTTGTGAGGAATCTGAGTACCCAGTGCACAGTCATTTTCAGTTTTCCCAAAGAGGTATCGCTTTCATGTTGGCAGATAGGAGATGCTTGTGGTTAGGAGTGTAATCCAGTTTCAGTAGCAGAATAATATCTCTATTGTTCAGTCTAGTTTTTAATAGCTCTATGATCCCACAAGCATATAAACAATGGGAACTAAAGTATAAGGCTGGGAAGGTAAAATTGCCCATTCCTTAGTTGTCTGTGCACCTTCTCTGCTCATGGAACTGAAGAGCAGAAAGCAGGTTCAATTTTCTGCTAAAATTTAATATTGTAGAATATGACTCTGCATCCCATGTGGGTCATACCACCTTTGATACTTGTGAGCAAGAGGGAAAAATGGAAGCCCTTACATGTCCATGCCAAAGCAGAGCCCTTCAAAACAGTGAAATAAACGATCCTGGCAAGGCTGAAGCCTCCAACAGGGATGGCAGTCACTCTACAACGTGTCCCTCACCTGGGACAAATCACAGTCATGTGTGGCCAGTCTGGCGGAGCTGACTACCGCAGACCGTGCAGACCCAGGGAAATCTGCAATTCCAACAGCAGATGGCACAGTCCTAAAACTAAAATCAGCCTGCAAGGGGAAATACTGCCTGGGCTGTGAATCCGAGCATTCCTTCAAGAGGATCCTGTGGGTTTGTCAACCTAAGCATACTGGTTTTAAAAACAGCGTATTTTCTCTTTAGGAGAAATTTATAAAAGAAACTGCATATAGGAGACAATCTGATAGCAGCGGAGTTTAGCTTAAGACTCTCAAGTACAGCTGACAGCTTAAGTGTGATTGTGAGGTTTTTTGCATCCATGCCTGGTAAATCACTCTTTTGATCATACTGGTATGATCTAGAAACCATTTACAGTGGCCATAGATACAAAGAAATTCTATTTACTGGAAAGACAGTGAAACCCCAGAATGACTTATTTGAACAGTAATGTCTTAAATTTGCTTTTATGTGGACATAATCCTTTTGTGTTTTTTAACCATCATCCAGAATCTTACCAAATTAGGCACAAAAAATGTGTTCTGTTATGTTTGGAATTTCATGAACTAAGTGAGGTATGGGTAAATCAACCCCATAGTCCCCAGCCCTCCACATATGAGGAAAGCAGTACAGAAGACCTGGCACTTCAGTTCCATTAGCAATTATCATTTGGACAGGCAAATACACTTAGTTTGGGACTTTTTCTACAAACTTACAGAGTTAAACCTAGAGATCTTCCTCCAGTAGGCAATATGGTAAGCCTGGATATATAATACAGCAAAACCATTTCATGATGTTTAAGGAATTAAGAAACTAATCCATCCTTTTGATGCACTAAGGAATTGCTAGAGGAATTGTCTAGTGGTTAGAGCAGGAAACTGTGAGTCAAGGCATCTGTTCCCCCCTTTGTCAGTGAATCATTTCCTCTTCTTCGAGTCCCACAAAACACCCAGACAGAATCTGTCCCCAAGTAAAATATACTCTTTACCAGATCTGGTCCCCACGTAGCTCCCAGGCTTGTGGTAGAAGTTTTGCATTAGAGTCAGAAAGTTCTAGATGTCAAAACAGACAATGTCAAAAAGGTGTTCTGTGGTCCTGGACATGAATTTTCCCTCTGTGGGCTTCACAGAGCCCAGAGCTCTGTTATCAGCTGCCAGAGCTCATGGAAGCAGCAATCTCAGCATGGTCCTCTTTTGAGTAGATGTCAAAGTGCAGAAAAAAAGAATTTTCCGGTGCTAAGAAGCACGTCGTTTGTATTAGTAATGTTTAAGGAGTGAACTATCCACTACTGTTAAGTATTTCATGACTTTTGCTGCTGTTAGAAAGAGGCTGTTGTATTCAGAGAGAGATTCAATCCACAAATTTTAAATCTTTTCTTTGGGATAGGATGAATTATTTTTTGAAGCTGCCTGTCTCCACTGTTCATAGAAAGAAACGCCAAACAATTTTACTCCTGACTTACTGCCTCAATTCAGTGCTTAAATGGGTGTCCCAAACTCCTGCCGTAGGACTCAGACCACATTAATTAGATATTCTTCCTAATTAGATATTAGGAAGAAATTATTTACTGTGGAGGTGGTGAGACACTGGAACAGGTTGCCCAGAGAAGCTGTGGGTGCCCCATCCCTGGAAGCATTCAAGGCCAGGCTGGATGGAGCTTTGAGCAATCTGGTCTAGGGGAAGATGGCCCTGACCACAGCAGCGGGATTGGAATTCCAACCCAAGCCATTCTGTGATTCTGTGCTTCTGTGACTGATTCTGTGATTCTGTGGCTGATTCTGTGATTCTGTGATTAAGCACCAGCTCACTAAGTCTAGCAGTATTTGTTGCTCTGTTGTACTTTTAACCGCTGCAGTTGCTGCTGCTGCTGTTTTTGTATTCGCCACACATTCCCTGCCTCCCACCACTTCACACCAAGCACTGCTGCTGCTCTTCTGCTCAGGGGTGTTTGCCCAGGAACCAGCATCTTCCCCGAGGCAGCCTTCGGCAGCAGCAGAGAGACAGCACAAGGCTTTACTGCCCAACTCACCAGTCGTTCAGCCTCTCCCACTGCTAATCAAGCAAACAAAAATATGTGCTCTCAGAGATAACAAGGATTAAAGGTTTTGCAGATATTTCCCAGAGGGATTCCAGGCATTCCCATGTTTGCAGTGATTCCGAGAAGTTTACATCCCAGTTGCCTATGTAGGGAGAGCAGTGATTTTCAATGTTCAGAGAAACACGAGTTCTAAGTCAAATAACTTTGCAGAAATGTCTCAAATATTTGAGATTCCTCCATCAAACTATCTGTCTGACACAAGGGGAGATTATTGTCACATAACTACAGCTTTCTAAAAGTTAGGTGGGTGAGCAGGAACCCTTGCTAACGGATGGAGGCAGGGAAGCAATCTCAGACAATGCAAGTATGAAAGAAATAATGCCTTAAACAAGGGAATAACAATGGCCTATTCTGTTCTTCCTCTGTTTGTCTTAAAAACAATTCCAACTGCAACTTTCTCAGGGAGAAAATAATTTTCAGTTTCCGTTCTCTGTTAAAATTCAGTTTGCATTTTCTTGATTTCTCCCAATTGGTATGGTTTTTCCCTACTCATCTGTCATCAGAGGCTGTTGTGGTTCAGGTGCATGAATATAGGTACACAAATTGTAGATGTTTACTTGTGATTTAGCTATTTTGAGCTCTTGATTGCAAATATTTCTACTGAGTGGTATTTCTTGTTCTAGAGTAGAGAAGGCCTAATGAACAGCACACCAGAGATGCTTATTTGTCCCCGTTCATAATAGGGAGAGCCTGGGGTCACTAGCTCTGGTGTAGATATCTGCACTGCAAATGTCTAAAATTAGGTGGGATAAATCTCATGCAAGGAGCTTGATACTTTAAGCCCCTGTTCAGCAAAGCACTTACTGACAGCATAAAATGAAGCCTGAGCTTTAATGCTTTGCTGAGCTGAAGCCTCAATTACTTAAGGAATGAGAAGACAGTCGTGGGGATCATAGCAGTCAGGCTTGTGCAAGGCTTATGCTGGATTTCCACCATGCAGTCCTACATACCACTGTACTCCCCTACAGAAAACACTCTTCTTCCTTCAATTTCCTCCTCCAAACACATTTATTTCCAACCCCTTCCGGGGCTTGCTCTCTCTGGCTGAGTCACCCACACTGTGTAACCCAAAACAGGGGCAGGTGAGCCAGGGGCACCGCAGGCTGCCGGGATCTGCAGCTCTGCACCACTGCCTCTCACTGCTTCTTAGCCTTTGGGGTTTTTGGCTTTAGTGTTTAGCATCAAATTCTTCACCATCCAGCTGAAAACTTTGCTCGAGAGTGGCAAGGCTAAATAAACATCCGGTGGTGGGATGAGGGAGCTTCGTGTAATTTGGGGCTTGTTTTTTAACTACGCTGGGTAGGTGGCTGGGGCTGGAAGTCTGAGCTCGTGGGGTGTGTTGGCACCAGCAAACTCCAGGCTTTCAGGGCACAGACCCAAGCACAGGCACCAGTACCCGTGTCGGGATGTTGGCCTGGGTCACCCTGCTGTCCTGGGCAGCACCTGGGCACATTCAGCCCCAAAACACCCTCCACGTCCTGCCACCTCCTTCTGGCTACCAGGAAAACCTGGCTGTGGGAATAAACCTTGAAGTTATGCTATTTCATAGAATCATAGAATCATTTAGGGTGGAAAAGACCACTAAGATCATAGAGTTCAACCATTAACCAGCACTGCTAAGTCACCCACTAAGTCATGTCCCTGAGCACCACATCTGCATGTCTTTCTTTTAAATACCTCCATGGGTAGTGACTCAATTATTTTTATAGCCACCTTGCACCTTTAGGGCAAAAACCTAATCATCACTTTTGTGCAGAAATAAGTTACATTCCTCTCCTGAGCTCGGCCAGGGCATTTGGGTGCAAAAAATAAATAATGCCAGAGATTTATTATTGTTGTGCTCATGCTGTAAAGATGTCAGAGGAGAAGTCAAAATACTCAAATCAAATTGACATGCTTTATTTATATGTGCCATCACTCTGCTACATAAGAAACGAAGAAATTAAATTACTAAACTGAGATCAGCCACCAGAATGAATTGCTGCAACCCTGAGGATGTGCAGAGCGCAGACTAAGCGGAAAGTGGTAACTATAAAAATGTGATACTTTTCTTCCCCCCGTTACCACAATTTAGGCTCTGTACTCCTTGCTGGTTAATAAAATCAATGGAGACTCAATCCCGAGTATTGAGCAATATTGTTACTGATAATCACAGACTCTTGAATTCACACAAGTCGTTAACTACCTAATAAACCAAATAAGTAAATTAAACACAGTAGTGGCAATAGAAATGTGACTGAGAATTCAGTTATTCCAGTGACTGTCACTGCCATGGGCATGGGGACTCTGTTAAGGGACAAGGGAGACCAAGGTCAGCATTACCTGAAGTAATAATAATTTTTCTGGGCTAGAGTACATTATGTTTCTTTCTGTAACTCCACAGAACTGATGTCCATATCCTTGTGTCGAGTGCTTATGCCATGTTTACAACTGCAAGTATGAATCATTATCAAATGCATTTTTGCTTGTTTTTCTTCTGCTATTTTCTATAAGAAGAGTTGCAGATGTCCCTGTAAAAAAAAAAATTCAAAGCATTGTCTTTCACTCCATTAGCACTCAAAAACTTTGGAAGATAATGAGGCATACTTAAGTTTCTGTCTTTTGTTTCTGATGATACACTTACAATTTTTAAATGAGAAATAAATAGTTTTTCTTCCAATTAATTGTGTCAAGTTTTTATTATTAGATTTTCATATATTTAGCAATAAATATTGTATTTTTACCTTTTTTACACCTTTTATTTGCAAGAAACTATGTCAATATTCCCAGTAAACTGCAGGCCAGAAAATAGATGTATTTGTGTTATAACTTCAAGAAATGCTTTTTGGTAACATAAATAAATGCTTTTGGAGTCTTTCAAGGTGGGAAAACCTTTCTTGTAGGAGTTAAAACACTGTTAATGAGAAATGTTTAATCTCTTTGACAAGTTCTCAGGGAGAAATGAGTGAATAAGATCTTTGTTAGCTTTTCTTTTTCATTATATCATGTATGAATTAAAATATCTCTGTAAAATAAGCTGTACGGATAGGTCTAATTTTCCCTTACTCTAAAAGCAGTATCAAGGACAATTTACCTGCAGTTCTTATTTCTAATTGTCAAGTGCTCAAAATGTAATGAGTAATTAAAAGCTACTAGCAGTGCAAAAAATGTATAAATTCAATAATAGTAATTAAACTGCCTCCTTGCATAACTCACAAGGTTTCACAATTCTCTAGCATTTCTCTTTTATGTAAGACAACAACTGAGTCAGAGACTTCAACACATTTTTACGAGCTCAGTTGGTGCACGGCCCCTGTTTGCTTCCCGACCATGGTCATGAGATGATCTACATCCAATTAAGGCTCGAAGGCTGCGGGTTAGATATTCATTACACAACCCTGATGACTGTGTGCAGCAAAATTGCATAATGTCTTTGTAAATCTTATTTGAATGAACAAACCATTGAATTAAAAAGTGATGTAAAGCTCAGTCCTGCCCTTTCAGATGTTGCATTTCGCTACGCACTTTCGAGAATGAGCAGGTGGAGAGATGAGCTTTTGCTTTCCCCACAACAGCCTGGAGGCAATGGCTGGGCACTCAGGGTCCTACCCTGACTCAGTGGTGTTTATAAAAGCAAGGTATCCACTGAGGAGTCAGAGTTTAGGCAGTTTGTATTGCAGCCCTTATTCCCTTGGCATTTACTTTGGTTTAATTATATTTATCTGGGGGGCTGTAAGGTTTCTGCCCACAGAAGGAAACTGTTGTAAAACCTAAAGATACAATCATATGCATGGCAGCATCTTAGTTCTATAAATATAGGGGAAGCCTGAATTTTTTGGTATTAATTTGTGGCACGTGCCTTGGCTGTGAAACTGCAGCTCCCATGTGCATCAAGTGCACCACACTGCCATTGAAAACCAGCACGCCTGAAGCTGAGGGCATGTAAAACTTTTTGTTTTGTTGATACCGTAGAGGCAGGAGGGAGCATTTAATAAAGCAACCTTGCCTCTTCATGCTAGTCTAGATCATAAGGCCCCTAAATTGCCTGCAGAGTGCTGTGCCACATCACCGCGTTACATAAAATTGCATCTCTGGCGTCGCTCAGTACATTTCCAACGGGAGAAAAAGGAATGTTCGCTGACCTGCCTTTGGGTGTGAGCTGTGCTGAAAGCACTTACAGCTGTTGACAATGAGCCCTCAAAAACCTGTCCCACTTGAAAACCAGTCCCTAGCCTTTTCACAAGAGCAAACAGGCAGAGCAGATCAGGGCAGTGATTTCAGTTTGCCGTCCTCTGACTCTGCAGGAGTGGCAAAATCACTGTAATCCTGCTGATATTGCTCACAATAGTGTAACTGATATCCAGCTCAAGAAATTAAACATGTTTTTACCTACAGGTAGCTCACCAAAAGTAGTACATTAGTGTTTTGTTCTCTTCCTTGAACAGAGAAGAGAGTGCCTCAAACCTGGAGGACAATCTTTTCTTGCTTCCCTCAGGAATTAGCTGCCAAGAGACTGCACCACTGCCTGAGATAATTCCTCTGCCACCTCTTTCTCTGTCTGCAGCCTGGTGAGATGTCAGAGGATGGGGAAGGGCACAGGGGCTTGCTGACAGCCTTCCTGTTCAAAAACTGCTCCTAGGCCTTGGCCAGGCTTTAAATGAGAAAGTAGGTTTGCAGTGGAGTTCATCCCCCTGGGAGACAGGTCACAGCCTGGCAAGAAATCCAACTAGAAAACTGATTACTTGTTTCACCACAGGAGGAAACCACTATTTTTAGAGATGAAAAAATAATAGGAGTGAGGGAGAAGCCTCTCACCTACTTCAGCATAACCAAATGGTCACAATCCTTATTCCAGATGTGCTGATATGACATGGAAGCTTTCTAAATTTAGTTTTACAAACAGTACGTTTTTTCCTGAAAAAAAAGAAAAAAAAAAAAAAAAGAAAACCCACCGAAAAACAAAAAAAACAAAAAAAAAACCCCACAAAAATCAAAACACCTTTAA
>VWZT01003943.1:117473-144958 GCA_013397055.1 Pachycephala philippinensis | reverse complement strand
AAAAAAAAGAAAACCCAACGAAAAACAAAACAAAAAAAAAAAAAAACCCCACCAAAATCAAAACACCTTTAGAAAGAATATATCTACTTATAAATCTGGATTAAGTTTGGCCAAAAATATTGACCCTCAAAATGGAGGCATATTTTTTGAAAATATTACTTGGGTATCCCTTCCTGGCTTTTGCTAAACAAAACCCTTTACTTTTCACTGCAGAAAGCCATCTTGAATTTTAAAATTAGCTTAAATTTACCCAAAAAAGCCTTTGAAGGTTTAAGTTCTATCTCCCCCAAGACACATGTTGGTTTAGATCAAAAATATCTTAGATGTTAACAAAAGTATTTCTCATCTCCAGAAACCCCAAACTTCTGTTTCTTGGTTCAACTTAAGGCAAAATTTCCCCTCTAATTGTTCATTCAATCTCTGCCTAAACAGGAAATGTTTGTTCCATACTCAGATATAGATTGTAGAGGAAAAGTCAAGTCCCTGTTCTCACGTTCAGCTATTTGTAGAGAGGACATTTGAATTCTGGTCTAGGCAAAGGTCTCTGACACTGACCTGTTACCTTTGTGCAATAATTTTCTCCTGTGTTAAGCAAAAAATCACTCCCTTTTTCCCCCTCCAAAGCAGACACACATAGACTAAAATATAATCTTGGTTCATATTAACCAAAGTTTTCAGATAGACAAGGTTTCTGTAGGAAACCTTTAACCCCCTCTTGTTGCTGGGGTACTTGTGGGATGATTTTCTTTCACATTTCAACAATGGAAAAAGCTGTTGCAGGAGTGATAAATGAAGAAATTGGTCCAAAAAAAGCAGCCTTGCTGAGGGAGACAGGGATTCAAGCCACCTAGACCCCATGGGAGGGGGGCAGAAGGGCAGCGTCAGCCCTGTCTGTCCTCAGCAATGTGATCAGGACTGGCAGGGAGAAGGATTGCTTAAAGCCCCTATAATTTTTAAAAAGGTTGGCTTGATAGGTATTCCCATGGGAGTATATTCCAGAGGCAGCACAATTTGGGAGTTAGGCAGCCCATGAAGCAATAACACATTACATATTTTAAATGTTTTGAGAACTAGTGGGAGAAGCAGAAGACAACCTGGGTAGAAGTTAAACCATTTATGGCAAAACACCCTCATAATTAAAAGGAAGAATTAATTGTCTCACAGGCAGAAAGGCTTTCACTTTCTTTCCTCCTATGTAGGTAAGAAAGAGAAATCGGGAAATGAGAATCTGAGAAAGACATTGTGAAAATGCTAATTTTATTTCTCTACATTGTTGCTGCCTTTAAGCCATGCAGATCCAGTGCAGGTGAGTGAGATCATCACAGCCATTCACAGAAGGGAGAGAGGTGGGATTTGCCCAGGGTGGTTCTTCTGGTGATGGAGAAGCAGATTTCAGTAAGATGTATTTAATGAAGTCGCTCCATTGAAACAGGAGCCCAAACTTCCAGCCTGATATTGCAAAGTCCCAAAATCTCTTCTCCACCTGAGGGAGGGAGGAACAGAGGCAGGGCAGGGGGTTTGTGGTTTTCGTGTTTGGGGTTTTTTAAAACATTCTCTTCGATGCAATACAAGTGAATTCTGGGGTGTTTTGCCCTTCCGTGTAAAGTAAGGATGTATTAGGATCAGCTGTATGTGGTACAGAGAGGACAGACGATGGGAAAACAAAGACTACACATCCTTTAATATGCACCTAAGCACAAAATGGCTGGTGCCTGCCCAGCCACGGGGAGGGCTGCTCAAAAATCACACACAGTTTGCAAGAGGGCCAAGCCAGGCATGTGGCAGCAGACGGGTTTTTGGTTGTTGTTGTTGTTGGGTTTTATTTGGGGTTTTTTTGGTTTTTTTGGGTTTTTTTGTTTGTTTGTTTGTTTTGTTTTGTTTTTTGTTTGTTTTTTGTTTTTTTTTTTTTGGGTTTTTTTTGTTTTTTTTGGTTTTTTTTTTTTTTTTTTTGTTTTTTTTTTTTTTTTTTTTTTTTTTTTTTTTTTTTTTTTTTTTTTTTTAACACGAATTAGGACTCTTCCACATGGAAAGTCTCCATTTCAATCTCACAGCTCTTCACTGTGGGCTGCGAGAAGCTTGGCACTGTCTCTCCATCCTGATGCCCCTGGGGCTGGCAGCACGTCCCCGGCGCAAGGATGGCCTCGCCCAGCCCCGGGCGCTGAGGGCTGTTTGCTCTTCCCCTCCTCATCCCACACCGTCCTTGGCACGGCTCAGGTATTTCCCTTCTCCGGTGAAACACCACGGGTCGTTTCCGTGCTGGAGGAACGCGGACATTCGGGAGCGAGGTGCCTGCAGGGCATGAAACCCAACGCATTGCTTGCTGCGACAGGGCGCGGGGAATGTCAAATATTTCACATTTCCCTTGATTACAGTATTTTTTTTTCGCTGTCAGAGGGTGCGAGGAATGTCAACTATTTCACGTTTCCCTTGATTAGTGCGTCTCCATGAATCAGCTCCTCGGGAGCGGGGCAGCCCGGCTCGGGGGCACTGGGAGCGGGATGTTCGCAGGGTCCCGCTGCCGGCTGGGTCCCAGCATCTCTCTCACGCCCGTATCAAACCCAGCAGCATCGTATCTCCACTCGGGCAGAGCCAGCAGCACTGCCCATGATCCAGCTGCAGCTCCCGGGGAGTCAGAGCAGCTGGAACTCCGTCCCATGTCACTCACACCTGCCATATATATGCTGGGACCCGGTAGGAAGGCTTTGGAGAAATGCAAATATGGGTTATAATAGCACTTCGTTGCTATTATATGCATTTTGTTCTTGATACGAGGACCTTCAAGGCTAATATCAGTGCTAAACATGCTGAGGGTGGAAACAAGTGTTTCCAGGCTCTTTTGGATGTCACTAGCACTGGTGCAGTTGTGGCTGTCCCCGCAGCAGGTGTCCTGGCCTGCAGCCCCAGGGTCACAGAGTGTGCCAGTAGTGAAGACTTGTAGGGGAAGAAGGAAAAGCACTGGGGTATCCTCAAGGAAAATGGAACATTGTGAGTAGGAAATGGCAGCACCGTGTCTCAGATGGGCTGTTTCCCTGCTTCATCCTGCTCTTTTGACCTGTTTCGTATCACGTGTTCTCCCCACTCTTTTCCCCCCTTGTTTTCGTGTGTTTTCTTTCCTTACCCTCCTTTTCTGTCATCTTTTCTCCTGTACCTGAGCACACATCCCTCTTCTTGGGCATCAGAGGGCTGAGAGATATCATCCACATGCTCCAAGTGCCTAGTGCTCCACCAATTTGCTACCTGCATTACTTTCTTCAGCCCACCACCCTCTTTGCTCTGCCATCACCTCTGGCCATTAGGTAGAGTTACAATCCCCCACGGACCATGTATTATTGTATCACTGAAACCACCACTGTCACTTGCAATAGTAATAGCTAGAAACTTGCCATTTTTTGGCTTTGGTACAATGAAAGCACAGGCAGGAGACAACTGCTGCACCCAGAAGGGTTGTAAACATGGGTGTCTTAAAAGGTGTGGAGTTCACCAGCCCCACTGGGGAGCCTGGAGAAGAGGCATCCCCAGTTCTCAAGGGAGCTGTGGGTGGGTGGCCCAGAGGTGGCCTAAGCAAGTGATGACCACAGAGGGGAGCAGGTCCCTGGCTGTAAGCAAGAGCTGGTACTGTGTGAGCCACAGCACGCCACAGCACCCAGGCAAAACCTGTGGCATGGAGACCAGTGGGCATCGATCTGGGGCACCTGGGAGCACCTGCCTAGCCTGATGACTCTGTGGGGACACCAGCAGCAGGGCTAGGAATGTTGTCCATGGATACAGAGAGCCCTGGAAATGGCCTGAGCAGTCACCCCACTGAGACACCCTGAGCACAGGCATGTTTCAAGGTGAATGAGGCCAGGCAGGAGGGCAGTGCTGTCCCTTTGGCACCGTCACAGCTGCAAGCAGAAAGGTGAGTCCAGGCTAATTCCTTTATAACTCTGCTGAGGGGCAAGGCTGGGGCTGGCTGGGTGTTAATTCAGATTTCCCAGACTATTGCTTCCTTCTGTTTCTTTCCCTCCCTTCCCTCCAATAAAGTTCTGTTCATTTAAAACACTTCGTTAAAGCTTGCTGCTGTGACTGGTGAAACACTGCCTAATCCAAGGTGCATGGAGTCATTTAGTGTCCCAAGTTTCTGAATGTGAAGTTGAGACAGCGTTGCTCCAGTTTCCAAGGAAGCGTGGTTCAAAACTGCACCCATTTTAGCAGCATGTGCTGAGAGTGTTACAGAGGTAAGAAGACAAGACCCAAAAACTGGGATGACAACAATGAGGTGAGGGATGCTCCCGGGATCTCTCATCACCTCAAGACATTCTATGACCCTGCTATGGGTCCCTTCCAGCTTGGGATGCTCTGTGGTTCTATGATACAGCAGACCATCAAGAGCAGAGTGGAGATCCCTGGGTCAGGCTTGGCCTGCCTGACAACTTGTCTGTCATGAGACTGGACATGGACATGGACGTGTCCTGACGGATGCCAGGTCATGTGTTCAAGCTCAGTTTGGCTACTCTGAATATGCCCAATAAAGACTGTTACTCATCTATTTGCCAAACCACTCTCTTCTTACCATTGTCCCTTTGTTTCTGCTGTTGGAAGTTCTCACACCGCAGAGCCTCAGGCTGAGAAACTCACTGTCACTGTTGTAGAGGGGGCAGTAGCAGCGTAGATATGTCCTGGGAAATGACCCCCACATTTACTTTCACAGAATCACAGAATCACAGAATCACCAGGTTGGAAGAGACCTCCAAGATCATCGAGTCCAACCCATGCCCTAGCACCATCTCAACTAAACCATGGCACTGAGTGCCACATCCAACCTTTTTTTAAACACATCCAGGGACAGTGACTCCACCACCTCCCCGGGCAGACGATTCCAGTACTTCACCACTCTTTCCGTGAAATCTTTTTCCTGATTTCCAACCTATATTTCCCTTGGCACAGCCTAAGACTGTGTTCTCTCGTTCTGTCAGTTGCTGCCTGGAGAAAGAGACCAACCCCCACCTGAATACAATCACCTTTCAGGAAGTTGTAGAGAGTGATAAGGTAATTGTAGAGAGTGATATACTCTATAAAAATATTAAAAAGCACTAGAGATCAGTGTTGCATCCAGAGATACGATCCATGACCTTCTCTGAAAACACAATGCCATCTCACACGGGCAAATTTTCAGTACCTAGAACTGCAGAATGAAGAGTAATACAAAGTATGGAAATCACATCTGGTAGCCTGTGATAGTGTTGTGATATCTGTGATACCTCCCTATGCTTTGAATAAAACAACTAAGAGTAGCACTCCAATCTTTATAATTATCTTAATTAAAAGACCAATATATGATTTTATTTGTCTGTCTTTTTAAATTAATGACATTTATTACAAATTTAAAAATTAATCCTTTAGAAATTTGGGATAGGTTTCAGCTCTGTATTAAGAGGGGCTGTGGGCTCAGATCAGCTGGCCAGACACATGTCCTGGGATGCACAAGACTTTCATGTGGTGCTGTGGGAATTGACACAGCACGGTCCCAAAGATGTTTACACTGTTGTCCAGAAGCCAGAGAGAGCACCAAGAAGGTCTCAGGTGATAAAAGCAACTTCTCCTTTACCTCATGTGTTGACGCTTAGATGTAGACACCTAAACTTAGTGTAATAAATTTAATAATGACTTTTTTTCTGCTAAGTCCAGATGTCTGAATTGCTTCAGAGAGCTTACTTTACTCCTTTTCTCTCATGTCCTGACAAGATAAATCCTAAGATAGCACTACTGTGGATAAAAAAGTAGTTCAAGGACTGCTTTCTGCCCCATGAGGAATGCCCATGCTACAGCTGTGGCATTCCTCATGGCCACACAGGTAAGCAACCTTCTCCCCAAAACTGAGTGGCCCCGTCCTAGATGCCTGTTGGCAGTGGTTCAGCTCCTGAACCGTTCCTGAGCTGTGACTGCAGGAGGGCAAGCTGGCCTGGGATGAGTGATAGCCAAACCATGGGCCTCTCTACACCTCTCTCATGTATTTGTATCATCTTTTCAGAGTGCTGCTTGTCAGGGTTATATCCACCTTTTATGACAACATAATGTTTTAAGGCCAGGATGAAATGTGAATCAAATTTTCTAAAATAAGTGTGTTCTGTATAGTGAAGTGAAAATCACAACCACAGTGTTGTTTCACTTAATCCAGAAGCTTCTCAGGGATATCCTGCAAATGGCAACTTTACTCAGCTAAGGCAAGCTTGCAAAGCCCAGGAGTGCCAGATTTTCTGAGAGCTGACTGGGTTTTGCCCTTTCATCCCACCTTGGCTTCACATTGTAAAAGTGCAGATGCTTAGGAAATTGCCTCCAGGTGTTGAGTGATCTGAGTTTCACAAAAATAATAAACCTTGATCTGAGATAGATGACCTTGTTGTCAGCATAGCATCTTCAGGCTTGCAGAAGAGAACTGAAAAGGGTTTTTTCGCATTCCCTTGCTGCAGCTGTGGAGCTCTTTCAGAGAGTTGCAGAGAGACTCATAATTTCTGTGTTTTCTTGGCGAAGAGTCTTGTGGTACACACCAAGCACAAGGTTTTTGGGGAGATATGGGAATTAATGTTAAACTCTCTCATTCTGTACTGTGTGTTAAGTTAGTCATGGCCCTGCAGTACTCAGCATGGAGGAAGATGTCTGCTTTGGGGCTATCCAGGGCCATAAAGCCACGTGGTGTCTTTGCATGAAGGCCTGCAGTGGAGACCTGACCTCCAGTTCTCTTTGTACATCTCATGGACCAAAAGCACCTGGCCTTTCTGCCTTCATTTATTCCACTAAAAAGAGGTGGCAGTACTATTTTGTTTTCTCTTGGGGGTTCTGTGTCAATTGATTTATAAACAGGGATGAAATCTGGAAGTCTTTACATAGGGGCTTGCTATAATTCCAGTCCTTTGTCCCACGTCTCCCAACAGACAAACTAATCCATTTGGGGCCTCTGATGTGCACAGTGGTAGCCCAGCAACTACTGCCCAACTGTCTTTATGGCCCATACAATATTTACTGTGCTGCCAGATTCAACAGTGCTGGAAAAAAATGAATTGTAGATGCAATTTCACTGTAGAAATTGTTTAGAGCCTGCTAAAGCTTTAGCCAGAGTATATGGGATTTTTTCTTCTATAAAAAGCCTGAGGGTTAGTTTCTGTTTAATATTCAGGAGGCACGAAATGCTTCTAGCACTCAGAAACAGTGAAGAGCATCCTTGTGGGATCCCTGAGATGAGATACTAAATCTTGTAATGAACTTGCACTCCTTGTTCTCCTATTACAGCAGACATCGAGGGGTAGCACTCGTGTCCCTGCACATCATCACCAGCAGCAACAAACACATTAACTCAGTGCTGCTAATGAGCGCCGAGCGAGCACTGGAATAGGAAGCTGTGTTGACATTTAAAAGATCCCAGTTATCAGGCTCCATGTTGCCTAATTGCCAGGGCTGTGTGGGAAGCACTGCTTCAACGTCTCCATCTAGTATGGACATGACGGGCAGGAATACACTACTCCTATGGAATGTCAGTTACTTCAGGAAACAATTAGCCTTTCTGAATATTCAAAATATGTCAAAACATTCTTCCTTTTTCCCTTTTAGAGCTCTTCAAAGCTGTGAGTGTGTCAACATCATTCCACCTACTCAGAGGCGGCTCTGGAATATTTGATTCACAGATGTTTCTCTTGATTGGTGTCGAAGCTGCTGCAGCCGAATCAAATCTTTGCAAATAATACAGGCAAAAATGGATTTTGCCAACTGAAGCGTGGTCTGGTCAGCATGTACCACTATTATATTCCTTTCCTCTCCAAAATACGGTGCCCATATCCAAATGTCCTGTAACCTGGGACTACACTTGTTCCCAAACTGTGCTAAATGTGTCTGGGAAAGGGCTAGTTGACCCTGATCAGCAACACGTGAAGGACTGTCCTAACAATTTAATAGCGTAGGTGAGCATGTCCTGGAGTCTGGGCCTGGGTCCTGACACTTTAATTTACTAGCAGAGATAGAGCCAGTGAGTAGTAAGAACAGGATCACCTACTCAACCGGTCTGATGGTGTATCACAGACTATTATGTCTCACCTTGCTTCCCTTTCATAAGGGCCTGCCTGGGGCATCTCTACTAGGAAGACATCCCATCTTGATCTGAAAACATCAAGAGACAGAGAATCCAGCCCTCCTTTTGGTAAGTAGTTCCCAGGATTAATTGCTCTTACTATTAATAATGCATGCCTGGGTTTCTTTGTATGAATTTGTTTGGCTTCAGCTTCCAGCCGTTGATTCCTGCTATGCTCTCTCCACTAGATGAAGAAGATCTTTTGCATATGGTATTATCTTGTTGTGGTGGTGCTTGTATGCTTTAATCAAGTTATGTCTCCATCTTTTTGATAAGGTAAGCAGAGAGATCCCTTCCAGGCTTTCACTAGAGAGAGACATTTTTCTCTCATCCACTTTCTGACCTGTCTCCAGCTTTTACAATTTAAAATACAGGCACCAGAACTTTATTCGCTTTGCCAGTGTTAGTCTTACCAGAGCAGTGGGGAGAGATAAGATCAGCTCCCCACTCCTACTCACTACTCCCTTGTTCATACATCCATGAATCGCATTATCCCCTCCTGCTTTACATCAGGAACTCACTTAAATTCAGTCTGCGGTCCTTGATTTCCATGGCCGCCTGCTGTCTACACAATAGGCTCATTCTCTGGTCCTACAGCAGTGTCTATACTAAGACATATCTTTAAAATCAGGTTTTCTGCACTGTCTGTGTTATAATGTCTCATCAGCGTGTTGTGAAGTGGAATCCCTGTGCTGCTCAGTTGGCATTCTTGTGGATGGAATAAAGACAATAACCAAAAGTTGTTCCTTAGAAAATGAATGATAAAATTCCCCTTAATGTCGACAGGGGTGGGAAGAGCTCATGGCATTTGTTCACCAATATAAATCTGTAACTAAATTTTCCACCCCAGAAAAGGTAAAATCCATGCTGCTCTAATCCTTTTCATATACAAGAGATTATAACTGATGTAACCAGTGAACACACGTTGACTCCTTCCCACTGCTACTGACAATATTTTCTCTTCTTAAAAAAAAGTAAATCAAGCCTAACCTGTCTTTCCAACAAAGATTTTCTGCTCATTAAAATCTGAGCACTGCTGCATGGATTTCGGCTCGATAGGCAGAACGTACCTCATTCATCCCAAAGGCAAGTGTAGTCCGTGTGGCAAAGCCAGCATTATGAAGCTTTTTTTAAGTCAAATCAGAGCTATTCTTTGAAGGACTATGATTGTGCAATCATCAAGGCATTTTTCAAGTTGGCAAGAAAAGACACAAAGCAAACTGATCTGATGCATTTTAACAGGTATTTTTTAGATATGTAGATTGAAAGAACAGCCCTGAAACTTCTGCATGAGCAATTCTTAAATCTTTGGCCCTACTGATTTTGATGAGGTTTCTGGTTGGGAAAGTATTTCAGGATTTGACTTGCACCAATACTTTCAGCCACTGGTTTTTCCATGTAAATGTGAGGTCACATTGATGTCATAACACCAAGAAATCAGTCTTGTGGGCTCATTAACAGGGGACAGGCATCTAGAAGTCTACAGAGTTTTGTGGCTAGCTGAGGATCACAGTGTAAAACTGACATATTAATGCACAAAAGAAGAAAGTGCATTTGAGTTCATGCAAAGCTGCCAGTTCCTGTGCACAATACACTTTATGTTAAAGTTCAAGAGCTCACAAACTCTGCCATTAAAACAGGAGTTGATAATTCTGAGGAACGCTACAATTTGTGTCTGAAGCTACTTTTAGAGGCCACCCGTCATTAATGTTCATGGATCTGTCACTGTCAGATGGTGACATGAAATTAAATGGTTATTATTCCTGAAGAGCTGGGATGTTCCCCACAGCACTTGGGAGGGAAGACTCTTCCCCACGAGGCCGTGGCTCTTGTTGAGGGCTGAGCATGAGGTTGGGGTGTTTGTGGAGACTTGTACCTCTGCAATATGCATCTCACTGTGGTCTGTTTGTGCTCCCTGTAGCACACCCTGCCTGTGAATGCCTCTCAGTGATGTATTAACTAATCACCTACCCGTCACTTGCATTTCAGATGCAGGTTTGCAGTCGGAGAGGAGAACTCACCCCACTTTGGGGCAGTCCGGCAAGATCCCACGGAGTCACATTCTCTCTGCACTTCCTAAAAGTTTAAAACAAGAAAATAAAGTCAATTAAGTTTTATATAAACACAGCAAGAACACGAGCATGAAAATCCGTGTTAGTGACAGTCTGACCACAAAGCATTCTCTGAGCATGGGGTGGGATTTTTGTGTCAGCAAGCCGTGGCTGTCCCAGGGGCTGGGTGGCAGTGAAGGTGTGTTGGCCCGTGGGAAACCTGACCTGGGGAGTTCCCAGGCGGGCGAGCGAAACGAGCCACAGGTGAGCCACGCTGGGTACGTGTCAGAGAGCAGTCACACACCTCACCCTGCTGAATGATATCTGCCAAAGCACTGCTCTCTGCCCAGTCTTTGGAAACAGTTAGAAACAGTGGCCGGATTCCCCAGCTGCTTAAAAACCCTGCTGAGACAAGAATCAAAATAGCCATATGCAAAACATCACTTCCCAGCCTCAGCCATTCCTGGGAAGCCAACAGGTGGTGTTCTGTAGATGGATCATGGAGAAACCTGGCCAGCAGAGGTCAGATATGGATTTGAACCGTTGGGGAGAAAAAAATTTTCTGAGATATTCATTTGGCTTGATATTGTCTCTTGATATTTGAGGATGGAGAGGTGTTTGGTGCTAGTGTGTAGAGTTGGTCTGCCTTGAGCCATTTTAGTTTATTGTTGTAATTATATTTCCATCATTATGGTATTTGCTGTGTTCCTTAAGTACATTTTTAATAGTAAATTTCATATATTGACTTGGTAATGAAAATTAGACTATGAGAAAACTTAAAATTTTTAAACAAGATGTATGAATTTCCCTCCCTTCCTCTATTCTTTCTTATTTTTTTCCTCTTTTCCGTTTTCTTTTTTCCGTCTTCCTTCCTTCCTTCCTTCCTTCCTTCCTTCCTTCCTTCCTTCCTTCCTTCCTTCCTTCCTTCCTTCCTTTTCTCTTTCCCCCTTCAATCTCTCCCCTCTGTCTTCTATTCCCTCTCTCTCTATTTCTATGCCCTTTTTTCTCAGGCTCACAGGCCTGTTTTGTGAACCTGGGCTCACTGGATGATGTAGTTACACCCACAGATTCACCCTCCCTAAAAACATTCACAGTCAGGCTTGCCACTGCATGTTTCCCTCCTTTCTGAAGCTGAACAAATTGCACAGAAAGAATTGAAACAGCTTAGATTTCCTTTCTAGTTTCTTTAGATGCCACAATAACTGAGATTGAGTTATTCTTACATACTCTGCAGACACAGAGAGCAGAACACATTGCACTGAGGGGGAAACTGGGGTGGGTTAGTCACAAGTGATAAACACCCTGTGGCTGTTCCAGAGGGGCTGGACTCCAAACTGAGTGATGTTGGCATCCTGGCCAGGACTGGGGCAGGGCCTGGACACCACGAGCAGTGCCCAGCCATGGCTGCTCAGCCTTTGGGCTCGTGGTGCTGACGGTGCTTCTCCTAGGTTTGCTTGAAAGTATCCTTGAAGAAAATAGAGACAGTGTGCTAGAATAAACATCCACTTTTATATATGTAATTGTCAGGTGTTGGTAAACATCGTAGCTGGAAGCCAAAGTTGTTTACTATTTGTACCCTGATGACAGAAGTGAAGTGCTTCTGCTCCACAGGTGGTTTCCTTTACATTAAATTTAATCTCATCTCCAGTTCTTTGCACAAATATCTACCAGCAATAGCTTTAAAAGTTGTATTTGTACTGCAGCTATTTCCTTCTTTCTTCACAGTCAGCATCTATTGTAAAATGGCAGGTAAACTGTTTTTTAGAAGAAAAGTATTCAGGCCAGGAACGAAAGCACAGCCCTGGCTGAAGGACAGCCCTTGACAGACATTTGCAGTTTTCATCGTGAGCATCCTAACAGGAAAGATATTTGTTCAATCTAAGTTTGCCCTTTCCCCTTTAAACCATGTTTTGTTTGTACTATAGAATTTCCTGATATAATTTCCTGAGCTCAAGAATTAGAAGAATTAAGAGGAATTATTCTGGAAGAGTAGACCTCCTGTGAGGGTTTTTTTCCTGCTGTGAGTCACGCTTTCAGAGGGCGAGAACCCAGATTTTTGTCTCTCAGGAAGTGAGGTTCAACAATTGGAGGAATATTGTATCTTGATATTTTAGAGCTGTATCAAGGTCGGGCTGAGAGGGGAAAAAAGGACAACACAAGCTGTTGGCTCCTGGTAGATTGGTAAGCATTTCCCATTGCAGGGAGCTCAAAAAGGAAAAGCAAGTAATTCCCAGTTCCAAATGTCCTGTTATTCCTCTGAAAATGTTTTATATGTGTATGTTAGAGAAATGCTCACAGACCTTGGTCTGCATTGGGACTACTTGGTATGAGGGAGGGAGAGTCCTCCTGGGGAGAGGCTGCAGTTCAGACAGACAAGAGGGATGAAGGCTGAGGGAGGAAAAAAGTCTTCAGCAAAGCAATGTGCAGTCAGCCAGGACAGCCCTGCTCCTCTGCACTTCCAGGCTGGATATCCGTAGGCCATACCTGAAAAATATGTGACGTGCCGTGGACCTGGTTCATAATAAACAGCTCCTGTTTCCATGTAAAGGTCTGAAAATGGCATTCCTAATAAATACTGGAATTTATGGATTTACTAACCCAGCATTAAAAGTAGGTTGAATGTTTCAACAGGACTTATGATGGTACCTTTTGCCTCTGCTAACAAAGGCTGTAAGCAAGTGTGAAGAACAGGTAACGCAATTTGCACCAAGAAACATCTCAGTAAATGCCTAATTACACCATTTAAACCGTGCTTGCTGAAGCCCTGGGCTATACACCGCTGCTTGAATTTTTGTAAATCCTTGACATTACAGCTGCTTAAATCCATGCCAGGAGCAATATTGGATCTGTCAAGCAGAGAGGGAGGCTTCATTATCCAAAATTAGAGATATGTGAAGCCTCAGATGGCTTTTCACTTTCAGCTGCTCAGCTTCGGTGTTGGAGAACCTGTGTAAGAGATCCAAAGGCCAGCTGAAGGATCAAAACCTCACCTGTGTTACATGGACGATAGGTATCACTAGTACATGTCTGGGTCATGCAGATACAGCAAAGAGCTACCCTGTTCCTGATTGTCTTCGTGCTTTGAGGGCTCTGGAGCCACTCCTGCACCCTGAACAAAGCAGAGAAGTCCTGCCAGCCCAGCCCAGTGTCTGAGTTTTAACTAAATTAACTGCAATTCTTGCCAGTACAATGCCAGAGGTGTTACCTGTGTGGTGGTGCACAACTCCTTTGTAGTGCACTTCTCAGCATAGGTCTTTAACACAGCTAGAAGAACATGATTAGATAAATATTCCTACGGTATCAGCAAGTTGGGACTATTTTCCTGGAAATAATCACATGGGAACACCTATTCTACCTCCTTTTGGGAGACAAAATATTGGTTGCAGAGAAGGGGATCAAGTAATGTGTCAACAGGAGAGTCAGAAATGGCCATAAATCAAAGGAGTTGTGCCCAGATTTCTACACAAACTCTTTTGCATTCTCTGCATTTTTAGAGAGATTAGGAAAAAATAAAATTCAGAGCACGTGGATTTCAGTATTCCCATTATATGAGGCTTTCTCAGTCATAACACTCACTTCTTAATTTATCAAAACTGAGCTGAAAACAAATTATTGCTTCTTCCATGAGACTTGCAATGGTGGGGCCTTCCTTTGGAGGGCACAAAACAAAGAAGTCAAATGTGCTTGGACACTAAAGATACCTTGGCACACCTTTGTCAGAAAAGACACGGTATACTTGGGGATGAAAAGTAATTTCCACCATCTTCCTAGAATTCCTTGGAGATGGAGAGTAATGATACATCTTTCCACTTCCTTGCAGGGTTTAGGGTTGCTGCATGGTGTTTGAACAGCTGCTCTTGTCCCATCCCTGAAGGTGGCTGCAAGTCAGTGGAAGAGGAAGAAATCTGAGTATGTATCATTCTAAAGTGGCAGACAGGATGAGTTATTGGGTTTTTTTCCACCAATAAATTCCTTGTTTCTGTCAGTGATACTGACCATGCTCTGCTGTCGTGACTGGGGAGTTTCAGCAACTCACCAGTGCTCAGTGTGCCTGTCGTGTAACAGAAGGGTTCATCTCAGTGTCCTGGCTCAAATTTCCTAATACACAAATCTCTCTAAACTCCCTTTAAAGCCCCCAAAAGACACATCTCATGGAGCAAACTCCACTGTCCCATGGCTTGGGTAACTTACTAGTTACAGCTGTCCCGCAGTTTCCTGACAAGAGAATTCCTGCAAAATAATTCAGTGAATATGCAATGTGTAGCCCCTTCTTAGAGGGCTGGCATAGAGTAAAAACTATGTATATGTAATTTCCCCCATATTTAGTAGCCTTGAAGGCATAATGTTCAAAGCCATTATTTACTGCCAAATTCCCCAACTGATCCAAGAAAGCATGATTTCTTACAAAAGAGGGAAATGTCTTCAGTCTTCCAGTGTTTTGCTGCAAGACTGAAGCCTGGATAATTCCCAGAGTGAGCACACCTCCATGCTGGATACTCCAGCAGAGGAACCTCTAAAACACACTGCTTCTTCACTCCAGGGGACATTAGTGAGTGACAGTGAACGTCTCTCTGGAGCTGCATTTTGTTCAGCCTGTGACTGGTGTCTGACAGTGAATTTAAGCAAGTTTGGTTGGGTCTGTGGTGGTGCCACTGATTTGGTCAGCATCACCATGGACACTTCCAAGGCTGCTGGGCTCAGTCTCAGCTCACTGCTTGCCAGCTTTCAGCTTTGCTGTGTCTCTCTCAGGCTCCTCCTGATACACATCAGGCACAGACTCCAGGTGGAATCAGCTTCACTTAAATTTCAACGAGCAAAAATTGGTTTTAGCTTCCCTCTGCCTTCTGTGGCATCAAAGGAACACGCTGAGGGGGTATTTTTGTCATTCAAACAGAAATGTCAAAGTTAGATAAGAAGAAAATTTCCCTCCAACTTCCTATTTTACTTCTTATGACTTTAAAGGATGCTCAGAAGAGCTGAGACCTAAGTGACAAAATTTACATACCTGAATTGAAGTGGTATGAGATCCATCCTCTGTCTCTTAGTCCTCCAAGGAAGCAGGGGCCCACAAGCCCGTTGCTGCTGGCCCTTAGGATAGCAACATTTCCTAGGCAGGACATCCTGGGCACTTAAATACAGAGAGCAGTCCAGGGAAGGGGTGAGGTTGTGGAGCCACAATACAGGAGCAGGTGGCAACTTAGCACCTACACACAAAAACAGGCAGGCTTTGTGTGAGTTTTGTGGCTTTTCATCTCAAATATTGCAAAAAGTAGTTTGGATGGTTTAGGAATCCATAAACAGTACGAATTCTGTGCTATTTCCAGCAGCTCATCTGTTGGAGGCCAGCAGACAAAACAGTCCCCAATGAAAGCAGATTCTGTCAT
Source organism: Pachycephala philippinensis (assembly GCA_013397055.1). Lineage (NCBI taxonomy): Eukaryota > Metazoa > Chordata > Aves > Passeriformes > Pachycephala > Pachycephala philippinensis. The sequence continues at coordinate 129,425 of VWZT01003943.1, read as the reverse complement.
TCCCTCTCTGCCTCTCCTTGATCAGCTCCAAGAGACAACCTCAGCCTCTTTCCTCCCAGTTCCCCCAAAAAAGTTCACTGAAGAGCTATTTTGCACCAGGCAGTGAACACCTTTTCTCTTGTCCCTTTTATAACTGCAGAGGATCAGTAATTTCCTGTGGCTAGTCCCATGCCATCACATTTTCCCTCTTCCTGGAAATCTAGCTCAAAATTGAGGTTAACACATGGAAAAGCTCCACCGTCCCTTACATTTATAAAGTAAGAACATTTATAAAGACACTGGTGATGCAGAGAGTTTGCAGACTCCATGATCATTTCCAGCAGCTGAGGGAACAGGGGGAGCTGCACAGACTCCCAGTGGAAAGGGAGGTGGAGGGATAGACATTGCATCACAGCATCGCTGTCTTCTGAGGGCAGTACAGTCTGTTGAACCCTGGGTTTACTACAGCCATCTGAAAACCTGCAGGAGAGTCATTTTTCTGTAAAACCCCTTTGATCAGATAGAATTTGAATTTTCTACATGCACAGTGATTATTTCTTCAGTTTTAGAGAAACAGTGAATGTATAGGCTGCACAGGAAGATGTGCAGAGGGCTTGCCCTAAAAATTGTCTGAGGGTCACCAGAAAAAAAATAAAGAACAGTTACAGTTTTAAGAAAAGAGTTAAAATAAGATAACAACACAACTGTGCAGTCTGTTTTACAGCATTTTTCACATATTTCCGAAGTCCATATCAACCTAAGAAGTCGCCAAGGACTTCAATGCCATCTATGGTGCACCCTGTTAAGGACTGGCCATAAAATATTACATATATTCAGTACCTGGCCCACTAATTTGAGTATTGGATCTTAAATGAATGAAAATTCTAAATCCAAACCTTTAATTCAATAACATTTGCATTTCAAAAATGTTTAAAAGTTTGAATCTGGATTTGGATCTGAAGTACGCCACCATACCACCAGAGTGGACTTGCCTCAACTTCCAGCATAAATGCCCCATACACTTTGGAATATATTGTGATTTAAGTCAGCAACTAGAAAGCATAGCAATGTGTATTTCTCAAATGACTAATGTAAACAAAATTGATGCATTTTATATGTAAAGATAAATAATTTAAGTCTATTTTGCAATATTTTATTTATTTAACAAGTAAAAGGCTACTTTTCATCATAAAAGAAAGCCAAAAAGACAAAACTGACCAAAGCTGAAAAACAGGAAAGCCACTGGGGAAGGAGAAAAAAGGAATTCTAGTTGTTTTACATAACAGATGGCAGCATAACAGAGAACAGCTGATGCTGTTAGCCTAAGGGAATTTTCCTGTGTCAGAAGAAAAATAAAATTTAGGATATACAGAACCCCCCATTAAATGAGTTTCATAAAAAGTGTCATACTTAATGCACGACCTCTGGTGCCTGTATATCTTGCCTGGGCAATTCATCCACTTTATGGCTTACTCTCAGTGACCTTTTTTGCCCATGAATGGTGAATGAAATATTCTCAGCAGTGACATGCCTCTCCCACTCTGCATCTCCCCAACTGACTTGTCCCATTACCCGCCCCCACACCCCCATCACACCAGGCTTAAGTTTTATGACAGGGATAAACTAAACCACTAAGGCAAGCAGCTTGATTTGCCTCACCAGAGGGTCTTGTGGAGCTAAATACCATGGAAGCTGACTAAGGTATCCAAATCTGCATATCTTATCTGAACAAGGTACACAATGTGCAAAGGAAAAAAGCTGAAGCGAGGAAGCCCTGAAAAAGGACAACCCAGGAGACAAAAAAGAGAACGTGAATAATCTCATGCAACAGACATAATCAGAATAATCTCATGCAACAACATGGACCAGTGCTGCTTGGAGGGTGATGGGCTCAAGTCATTCTGGGCTACGTGCACATGAATGTCTGTCTGTCCCTGCGTGCCTTTGTGCACTGCCATTTGGAGAACAGAGGAAAAACAGATCCAGTGCCACTTGACCTAGCACTGAACATGCCTCTGTTATAACTGTTACTGCAACGAGCAGCAATCATTTAACCTGAGTACACCAGGGCACCAAGAGAAAATTGATTATTAGTAACTATAGAGTCATTATTCACCAAAAGCTACACGGTGGAATTTTCCATGTACCAATCTAACTCAAGTCCTATTGAATTAATGTGTTAATTTTTTCCCATGGATTCAATGAGAAGCAAGTCAAGGCCTAAGATCTTGGAAACACCCATCCAAAGAAGGAACATTGCCTTGTTGAGAATAATTTTTCTAAGACTTTGAAAAAATATGAAGTTTTACTAGCCTTAGAATCATACAATAGCCTGAATTAAAAGGAGCCCTCAAGGATCATCAAAGTCCAACTTCCTTAGAAGGCAGTAGGCGGGATCAGCATAAAATTGCTGATGTTAGCACTCTTAAAGGGGAAGTACTTCTTCCATCCATCCAAATCCTAAGAAGTGCTCTGATGAATGGTGTGCCCAGCACCATTTATTCCTGAGACAGGTTCAGCCATGTAACTCTCATCCCAGATCTTACCCAGTACTGAGCTAAGGAAGGGCACAGGTTGCTGTTGTAGCTGGCCATTTCCAGGTAGAAATGCTCCGTTGTGAGCAGAAATGCTCTGTTGTGATGAAGCCTGGCTGCAATTCTTTCCCTTTACAATTACAAGGCAACACTGGCTCAAAGCTGACTCAAGGGATCTGATCCTAACCCAGATTTCCCATGCTGTTTTAGGCTGTTCCACAGAACCATTGGAGATGGAAGGGATGTCTGGAGACCATCTGGTTCAACATCCCCGCTCAGAGCAAGGTCAGGATTTCCTCACTTGAAGCTGCATGTTCGATACTTATTTGCTTCAGCTGTTCATGGATGTCTACAAAGGTCCCTGAGATCCTTGAGAGGGAAGTGCTACAGAAGTAAAATGCATGTGACAACTATCTGGATATTTATCTATGCAGCTTTGGTACCTGCAGGCTCAAGAGTGTGCTTATGTGTGTGTATATTTATGTATCCTGAGGATGTTGGCATGAATCAACACTTTTGTCCTAGTCACAGCTTTTATTTTGGTTGCTGTTAGTATTTATTTGTGCTGTAACAGCAGAGCTTTATGTTATGGAGGTAAGCTCTCTTTTTAACTCCTGTCTGGATCTTCATCACTTGTCACCCTGTATTACCTTTGGGTTTCTCAAGGGTTTCTAAGCAAAAGGAGCTCCTACTCCACCAGCATTCCCTCATATTTACTGGAGAAGGATGCCATGAGTCCTTGGTGCAGCCTGAGTGAATCAGGTGTAGCCTGAGAACCCAGCTGGTTTGGGCAAACAAATACACACTGATGACAGACCTTAATGAAAACGAGCTTAGGCAATATCACAGTGCCTGTCATCTCACAGTGGGGAGTGGCTGAGCAGGTGAAGCACCCTTTGCTCAGGTACCTCAGCGCTGTGGGGCTCTAGCACCTTTTTAGACTTCCCAAGCAACTGAATTGCTCAGTAATCCACAGCAACCATCCCCTGGAACAGAGCTAATTAAAGACTTCTTAAGCTTGGGCCCAGGTTTTGTAGTTTTAGTACCTAGAGAGAATGAGATTTTTTTATGTATGCCATTTGGTTTGAACCCATGCAGGCAGAGACAAGTCCTGAAGCTTGGCCATAGGTGCCTTTATATAAAGCACTGTGATATTTGGGTCACATTTTTACTTTCCTTACACTTCTAAAAAGATCATGGGAAACAGACTTCTGTATCTGTATAGGAAGGGATCAGATGCTGATCATTTCAACAGCAAACATGCTTGGAAATGACCCCCACAGGCAGATCCACAGATCTGCACACTCTGGTCTGCCAAAATAAACCCTAGTGGAGAGCACAGACATTTGTAGAATGCAGCAATAAGATAGGATGTACTTTTCTTTTTTTATTTACTTTTTTTTTCCATGAAAAAAAGTTTCAAACATACCCTTACACATCTGACCAGAGTGAATCAGGCCAGCTGAGCAAGTTTAGTATAGCAAACACCATTCGATGTGGATCCTAAAGAAAATCCCTGTAAAGTATCTCAGAGAGCTGCAGAAATAAATGTTGTACAGGCTGCCATCTGGCCACAGTGGCCACACATGTATTTGAATGGAATGGGAAGCAAATGAATATTATTTTCCTGGGTTACTGCAGAAGCTTTAAACAGAATTTCAGTTCTCACATTGTGTGTTCCAGCTGCCATCACAGCTCCAGTGCAACATCTGTAGCACTATCAGTCACAAGAAATCACCAGCAATCCTTGAAACGAGGAGCACTGTAAATAAAACCAGCACTAGAAAGCATTGAAAACATCATAATCCTGCCTGCTGTACACAGATATTAGTGAGCCCCCTTGGGACAGCAGTCTGTGCAGCTGTGGAGGAGCTGCTGTCTGTGATACTGTTGGATACACAGGTGAAAACAGAGCAAGAATCCAAGGAAAAAGGCAAACAAGTGAGGAAAACCTTACACCTGGGAAGGTGTTTGAGGATGATGGCTTCCAAATCCTGTCAGCAGATTGCTGGCAGCTAACAGACCTATCACAAGTGGTTTTGATTTCGTTTCTAGTGAGACTTGATGAGAAGGTAGTTGTGAAATAGGATGGCTGACTCTGCTAAGTCACTGGACTACAGCTGGAGTCTGTTTTAGGGGTAATGAGCTAAGAAATGGCAAAGACAGAAACCATGTCTGATTCTGAAGGACCAACAGCTCATTCTCTTCTTCTGTGGTATCATCTTCCTGACTTCTCAGTTTCCTTTTCCTTTTCTCAGCTTTAATGGGTGGTGTTGAATTATTTCCACTATGTCACAACTGTCACAGGTGTTGTCTTCCAGTTTGCTTCACATTTCTGTTATTACATCCAAAATTAACATGCATTGGAATGTCTGGTCCAATAAATCTCTTCCAATCTTCTGTATAAATTGGATATGAAAATCCCTGCTTTATTATACATGTTTAGACAAATCATAATGTAACATAGTTCCTTAAATATATTTTATCTTCTTCCTGATGAATCATGTTACAACATTTTAATTTCCTAATAAAAGATCTGTTCCATCAGATTAAGCAAATAACACTGAAAGCATTGAAAATTTGAGGGAATGAATTTGTCCTGCATAGAAAGTGGAGAGGGTGAGCTAACTGTCCTTCCTAGTTTCTGATTCTAATGTGAAATCTGAATTCTCATTTCACATCTCATTTCCAGTGCTCTCCATCTGGGGACTGTTCTCAGAAACGGAAGCTGCACTGGCAGAAAAATGGAGAAGACAGAAACTTCTTGATCTCAAAATTTTATAAACAGCTAAAAAAAACATCCAGCACAGATGAGCAAAAAATAGTTATTGTTCCCCCTATGACCACAATTTCTCTGCTCTGATATTGCCATAATAGAGCCTGGGCATCGACTGCCACTAGTGATGCCAAAATCCCTCGGGAATGGACAACTCCATCTGGCAGCTTTTTCTGCTGTCATTTGGGATTATCTGCTTGGTCATCTCATGCTGGCCCTCCCTGAGGGCAGTGACTTATTGCCAAAATCCACAAACTGATAGTTTAAGTCTCTATTTCAGCCTACACTTCAGCCACTTGAGACATCCTGTGGGGTTTAAGCCAGGATGAGTAACTTGTATGTCTCTGCATCCTGCCTCTGCTCTGGCACGGTGTCTATGAAAACATCCCTCCTCTCAGAAGATGTGGCCCTGGGGCACACACAGCCCGAGGACAGCAGCTCTGGCATGCTGGCAGGATAACTGGAGCTCCTCTATGCTGAGTCACATTCCCCCTTCTCCAAACAGCAGGGCATTTGGGTTATTCCCAGCCAGGAGCACAGGGCAGGCAGAGTTGCATCTCTGAACACATAATTTCCACTCTGTATTTGGTTGCAAACACATCCAGCTATACTGCTGCCAGGCAGGTAAACGGTACTGCATTTTAGCTTTCCCCAGAGATTCTGGATTACCAGAGCTCCTCTTGTCAAGCATCTCCCTTCCTCTCTCCCCTGCTCCTCGTTTCTCACTCACTGCTCCACTATTCCAAGGCCTCGTGTGTAGGTTGCTTTTGCGCAGCTGTACTTTGTTACTGGCTTTGTTGTGATAGCACCCAAAGCCCTGGCCACAGACAAGGTCTCTGCAGTCACAAACTGCTTCACTGGGCTTTCATTTCCAGGACTCAACTGGGTACTGGGGGGCTGAGAGATCCGCAGGGTTTTGGAAAGAAACACAGTCATAAACCCCAGGACAACACCAGCCTCTTCTGCATTTTGCACAAGCTTCACAAAAGCTGTGTCAGACGAAATTATTTATAGTCCTGGGCACTACTCACTTCTGGTTTGGACCTAGTCCTTCCCATTTTCCTCTGCCCTGATGTTTGGTGGTTTGAGCACAGTTTAAGAGCCAGAGCTTTCTGATCTAACTGTGCCATTCACCCCTTGTGTGGCCCTGTGTGAAGCCACGGACCTCTCCTGTGTCAGCCTCCTCATCTGCAAAAGGAGTGTAGCCCTGCTCACCTCCATCCTCTGAGAGTGAAAAAATCAATTAATTTACATTTGGGAGACACTTTTGATGCTTCACAGAGCACAGAGTTCTTCAAAAGTGCTAAATGTGACTGGGATGATTAGGAGCATCTACAGAGCTTGTGCATGGGGTTGTTGCTTGAAAGTCTTTGGGAAAGAGGAAAAGGTGATAAACACGCAGCAAAAAGCAACCTCTTCTTGGAAAGAAAACAACGGACTGAGAGAAGGACAACTTCCCCAGGGCAGCAACTAAGCTGGAAGTGCTATTTTGGGATCTTTTAGCCAAAAAGCTGCCTGACCCTCAGACTGTGGGCATAAACAGGGAGCTTGCACAGGTACAAATTACTCCTGTGTTTGGAGGCCTGAGGAGGAACTGAAGTGGTTCTGGGGCTGGCCCAGGAAATTCTGAGTGTACCTGGAATGGGGACGGGGTGCGCCCCTCGCCCATGGCAGAGCAGCAGACTCAGATTTCATGCAGGCTATAATTTTGCCTGCTGCTGCCGCTAGATCCTAATAACCAAACCAAGAAGGGAATTTTTACGCCATCCGAGGCATTCCTGATCCCCCTCCGCATCTAGTGAAAACTTAATAGCGTGAGAAAATGCCTTCCTGTAGCTTATTGTAAACCACATGCAGAACAGGAGCAGATGGAGGGGCCTGTCCTCGCCGATGGAGGGGCTCCGTCAGGATGTTCCCTGCCAAGGGATGGAAGCAGCAAGGAATGGCACCTTTGCAGGGTGCAGTATTCAATCAGTGAGGGTGAAGCCAGCAGAAATTGCAGAGGCTGTGGGATAACAACTCTTGCTGCTCAGAGGAATGTAAGTAAAAGGAGAGGGAGAGCTGCTTTTCCGAAGCCTTTCCCCCGTACAGATGGAAGCAGTTAAGATTCCTGCAGGAGCCAGGAGCGGCGAAGTTAACACATCTGGAAGTTTCCTGATGCCTGAAGTCAGGCCGTGGTGAACAATGCTCACTGGACTGAGCAGGCTCTGCTCTGCTGCTTTTATTGCGCTTGGACTCATTTCAAGCTCTGCTCCGTGATTAATTGCACTTTAAAATATAAAGTTCAAAACACTTCCCAGGAAGTTTGGGGAAGGCAGAGCGCTTCAGTGGCACCAGGAGCTCAGCACTCAGCGCAGTTTCATTACAGCAGCCCCAGCTACAGCTTGCATTAGCCACAGCTTCATTTGACATGGGATCTTGTAACCCCATTCCATCATGGAGAGGGTGTCTGGCCTCCCAAGCCTCTCCAACACCTGCCCGACGTGGTGGGGTTGCAGCAGGTGTTAGCCAGGCTCTCCACCCATCTTGTTTGTGCAGTTAAGTCTGGGGCCAGGCTGGGACTATAGATGTCCTCTGCCCCACGAAAATTATAGAAAGGAAGAGCCTTGTCCCATCCCAGTGTGTTTCTGCCCATCTGTCCCAGGAGCTCACGCTAACTCACAACTAAAAAAAAAAAAGAAAAGATAACCTTTTGGGGGTGGGGGGGAAGGGCATGAGTAGAAACGCACATTCTTGGGATGCAAAGGACATTTCACAGGACTGAAGCTAGGTCCTTGTTGCCATATAATGGTGGTGGAGAGACCAGAGGCAAGACTGAGAAAAGGAGAAGAGTGAGTACTTTTCATTTCATACTAGGATGGAAGTAGGCTCAACCCCTTTGCTATGAAAACAAGTGTATATTAGTGATAGAGAAGCTGCTCAAATAGTGGTGGAGGTGCACAAATTACACTGCCTGAGAGGAACTGTGTGAATTGAATGGAGACCTGGAAGCCAGGGTCATGGTAACTCATTAAAACCTAACGAAAGGGTCTGTGAAAGGCTGTTGCACATATCCTACAGCCCCTCTGGGGCACCTATCACATGAGATAGTGTGAACTAAAACTCACACATCCACAAAAAGATCACTTGGAGCCAGTCACTCACAGGCACAAGGGATGCCCAAGGCTGTTTAGCACTCTCTTAGCACCCAAAGCTGCTCCAGGAGCCAGTGAGTACCTGTCAGCTCTTTGCAAGTGTCCTCTTCACTGCAAAAACCAGAGGTTGTTTTTTGTACAAAGGTCAGCAGAATAAACAACAAAAGATGTGCTGAACCACTGGAAAATTTTGCACACAAGTAGCAAGAAGGGGAGCAGGGAGCTGCAGGCACCTTGGGCTTGCCTTGGCAGTCTGTGCCATCAACACAGCCCTGCACACTTGGGCTTTCAGGCTGGGTTGTGCCCACACAACACAAAACCCGTGGAGCCCTGCAACCACGAGGCATTGCTGCACTGAGAGGAACAGAGGTTGTAGGTGTGTGTGACCCACACAGGAGATGGGTCATCCTGTGGGCTTGTGGTGGGCTCTCGCTATCCCTGGGCTTCTGGCATTTACCTCCCCTTATCAGGTATGTCTGAAAAAACACCATCAAGATGCTGGTGCGCTGTTGGTTTATTTTACAGCACGTCTGGAGCGCTCCTGCCTTTCTCCTCCGCCCCCTTCGCTTCCTCTATTAAACTGTCTTTGCATCTTGTCTCATGTTAGGACCTGATTTGGAAAATGATTTAACTGCTTGCTTAATTTAATACACTGCAAGTCATTGTGTTGCAATCACAGCTGGCTGCGTGGAGAGCTCACCCCGTGTGCCGGCACTGGAGCAGTGCCTGCTCTGGAATGCTGAGACAGGGGCTGAGCCTCCCCTGCAGGAGCTGGGCTGGGGGCTCTTCCAGGCTGCTGCCCCCAATGCTTTTTGGCTGCATCCACACCCAGTGAGTGATTTGGCTGGGGGAGCTCTGGGCCGCTGTTTGCCATGCTGCTGGAGCATTTCGGGGTTTCTCTGCACCTCAGGTCTCTTTTGTAATCTCGGTTTGGCTCGTCCTCGAGCTCTGCTCCGCTGTTGCAGGGCACAGAGCACCCCGGGGCTGGGTGTGGGGTCGGTGTCCTGGCAGGTTCCTGCATGTCAGTGCAGCTGACTGAAATACCACGGGCAGCACATGGCAGCCTGTGAGGTCACTGCTTGGAACAATACTTTCCTCATTACAGAGCAGGGTTTTTTTCACCTATTTACCCATCATGCATGGATGCCTTCTGAGGTGAGGTCTGGAGCCTATGGGCCCTTAGACAGGCAGCACTCCTTCAGAAATGCTCTTCTGCTGCAAAGAGTTCAGATGCAGGGACTCATAGGGGGACTTTTAGAATCATAGAGTCACAGAACTGTTTGGGTTGGGAGGGACCTTGACAATCACTCAGTTCTAGGTCTCTTGCCATGGGCAGGGACACCTTCCACTATAGCAGCTTGCTCAAAGCCCCATTCAACCTGACCCTGAACATTTCCAGTTCAAAGACTTACCCAGTTCAGCGCCACCGAAGGGTCTGGCTCCCATTACCCCAAAAATCCCTAGGGTGGATTTCTTTGTGTTTGTCCAGAATCAGGGTTGCACTGCTGAGGGATGCCCACTGGCAGGTACCTGCTGTGTGTAACTACAGCACCATGCACTGCTGTGGGTGCTACCACAGTGCTGGTAATCATGACAAAAATAACACCAGGGGCTGCTCTGAATCCAGAGTGCTCACCTGTTAGCTTAGTTTGCTCTTTGGTTTATCTCTTGTGTACTATTTCCTTTACCCACACCCCCGAAGGCATCAGTCTCTGTGGATTGAGGCTATATTGTATGCTGTTTTACATATATATCAAATAATAAATTAACAAGAAAGGGATTTTCCTGAGACAGATCAAGCTTCTTACCAGAGGCATGTATCAGAAATCCCTGTACACATGTAAAATTGCAGGTGGAGCAAGCCCGCACATGGAAATACCGCTCTTCACAAGCAAGAAATTACCATGCTGTTTTGTTTTTCTGTTTCGCTTCCCTCCTAGGAATTTCTTTCTGCTTCCATGCTTTATCTTCCGACCAAATTTCATAGTGCATGGAGTAGAGGAATGTGTGTGGGAAACTCTTGGCTGGCCGGGCTGTGTCTCCACGCACACCCTCCGCTCCCGCCGCCCAGGCGAAGCTCAAACCAGCGCTCCCGAAGTCGAAGTCGCTGTCACACATTTCACCCGTGAGTCACTAATGTGCCTGATGTTCATGCTGCGGCTTGCAAGCGATTAGTGCTTGTTCACACAGCTTTTCTTTTTCCTTTCCCCTGCGCCTTCTGATTCAGCTGATTTGGATGGCCGATGGCCTCCTCGCTTGCTCACGCTGCCGTTAGTCACAGACCGGCGCTGGGCTCACCAGCCTCCCAGGGCTGGGGAAAGGACAAGCGGATGGAGGCCAGTGTTTGGCAATCAGGGATGGGCAGGTGATTTCATGGCACCTCAAAAGAGAGCTTAAGTCTTGCTGGTACCATCTGCCTAAGCATTTCACACAGGAGGTGCTAAAAAGGGATCCTGGAGCTTTAGGGATAAGTGTGAGTTGGAAGTGAGCACCAACAAGCCAGGGAAACAGGCTCTGCTGCCTGTGTTGGCAGGTGAGCAGCTACTGAGAAGACGTTCATGCAACTCTTTGAGAAATAAAGTTCTGCTGCTTAGGCTGACTGGACAGAGCTGCTGCCTCTCCAGTCATATTGTGGCCTTCAGATGTATGGGGCTGGCATGGCTATGGGTATCCATGGCATGGGAATACACTATTCCAGGTCTGTGTTCTGTGGGCTGGGTGCTGCCATGGAGAGAAGACAGGCAGCAGAGCCGGTTTGGTCTCTCACTGGGGCTCATATGGACAGAAATTGTTATTGAGTGGCTGCATAGAGCAAGGTGGCATCCCCTTCTCCAGCAGGGATCCAATGGCCCAGAGGAGAGTCCTGGAATGGATAGAACAAACTGGCAGCATTGCAATGGTTTGTACCTCTGGGACTCACTGTGCCACAGGGGAGTTTCTCTGTGTTTAACCAATTTCAGGGCATCTGGGAGCCCTGAGTCAGCAGCAGGGACTGCCTACGTGCCCACAAGGCCATACTGGGAGGGCTCCGTGTTGGCCACTGATGACCCTAAAAATTCCCCCCGGCATCTGTTAAAGTTATTCTTGTTTTCAGGAAGGCCTCCTGCCTTCTTACCGACAGCAGTGAGAGCCCTTCCACCGCAGCACACAGAAACGAGATACCCTGACCACATGCTTGCTTTTTTCCTTTCTTCGTGTTTACCTGGGATTGCAGCCAGATGGGCACTGGAAACTGGTTTCTGGGAGCAGAATTTTGGACAGCGATAATCTAATCTGACCTCCTGTGTAACCCAGGTCAGGGAGTTTAACATGGTAATTCCTGCACGGGAAGGAATTAGTCTTCCTGGCTGTGCCATGAACCCTGCTCAGCCCAGCAATTTGTGGTTGAATTAGGTATAGCCACTCTTGGGTCTGAGGAAACAATGAATTTTTGAGTTTTCATCTCCCTTGGTGGATAAAGATCTGGTTTATTCCATCAGATTTTCTTCCCAGACACATTCAATAGATGTTTGACAGTTGAATGAGATCA
>VWZT01003943.1:89527-117443 GCA_013397055.1 Pachycephala philippinensis | reverse complement strand
CCCCCCCCCCCCGCCATAATAGAGGTATAATTTGGATGTGTACAAATATATTATGCCACTAATACTTTAACCTTGAAAATTCTGGAGTAAAAAGAGATGATGATTACAACTGTGGTGATCTCCTGCAGATGACTGTGAGTTATTTGTTCACAGAGCTGTGATTCAGAGGCTGTAGGAGCTGGGTGCAAATAATACAGAAGGAATTTTATGACTTCCTCCTCCACTTCACCCCTCTGACCCTGCTTCTCTCCTGCCTCCACTTCTGATATTATTTTGGTTATATGAAGACTTGCAAGGGGATGATGGCTCTGTTTCATGGGGTATCCACTTTTGAAAACTGAGTCATGTTCTCCCACAAGAAGAGTTTTTATCAGAGCGTCTCATCTCTTTCATAATACAAGAAAGAAAGACAAATAGGTTAGAGAAAGAAGGCTAAATGTTGAAAGCCTCAGACATCTCAATCTGACCCCACCACTCATTAAATGACCAAAGGGAGATCACTCTTAGTCAGTCTTTGCAGAAGAAAGCTGCTCCAGAAACTGCTCCTTGCCTGCCTCTCAAGATAAATGAGTTCATGTGGAAATACATCACTTGGAGTATGCAGCCATATGTGCATTTTTTGTATTTATCTACACACATACTTACTTGAATAATATATACAAACAGATCCCTGCACATACCTGAGCGACTTCAGTTTGAACTAAGAGCTGTCAGTGCTCTTAGCTTCCAGAAGAGGTGAGATATACATATATATATATATATATGTTTACGCACACATGCATCAGCTTTCCCTGCTTTCCCTGCCAAAGACAGGGATCCCTGTGCCTTTGAGCAGCATGGAACAGGCATTTCCATCATGCTGGGGCTGGCTACACCAGAGAGAGGTGCAGACATAAAACAAAGCTATCCTGGTTGGGAGAGAAGAAAAATCTCTAATTAACCAAATATACACCGAGGGCCGATTGCTGCCCTTAGTACAGCTGTGCTCCTTTTTTGTGCCACTGGCAGAATGTAATCTGTAGAGTGAGCTGATTTATTTTCTTCTGGTCTTTTCTAGCTGTGGATTCTGTCACTTACCTGCATAAAACTCCTTCTTTCCCACAAAACTCTGTCTTCTTTTTACCTAGTGGATTAGCACTGCTCAGTCTGCGGCCTTTTGCATCTGTGCAGCCATCTGAGAAAACAAGCCTTTTGCCAGATAGCTTAAGTTAATAAAGCTGAATTTTTCCCTCCACCAAGGCCAGCAAACTGAAAAAGGCAGAAGCCCTCCAGAGTGGTTTTAAACACACAGGTCAAAGGGAGAGAAAGACAGGGGAGAAAGAGCCTGTACAAAAGTCAGGTGAGGAATGCATGGCAAATGTGTTTGCATTCATTGTCTTGTTCCTTCTTCTAATTCTTCATCCCATTTCCTTTTCCATGGGTAAATGGGGTAAGTGGGTCTCAGGTTGCCTGTGTTTAGTGGAGTACAAGGAAATCCTGTTGCAAAGCACATCACTTATGGCACAGTTTGGTGGTGTAGGTTTTATGACATTCAGGGAAGAAAGATCTTTTCATTGGCAGGTGAAACATCCAACATAAAACTGGGCTGTGCTTTCTCCCTGCAGTCACTGCTTGTGGCTCCCTGAATGAGAAGCTCTCTTTAAAACGATACGCTCAGCCTGCAGACTCGTGATCAGCTGGAATGGGTGGAAATCAAAACAAGGCTGTCGGGTTTTTTTTTCTCTTGGCACCTGATGAATTTTCCCCATGTAGAATAATTTGGAGCCAGGATTTTTTTTTTTCCAGAGCTCCAAGATCGTCACTTTGCCTGTTCACACACTTTCTTTTTCTAACAGGGTTTTATTTTTCAAACCAATTTTTCATCAGACCAATAAGTGAGGAGCTTGTGGAGACCTGCTCATATGTGAACCTGGAGAGTGGAGGGGAAAACCCAAACCAGTATTGCTGCATCACTAATGGTGCAGAGGCTCAGATAACAGTTATGGCTGCTGGATATTTGGGCTCTGCATTTAACCCACCTTTCCTGGCTACCTTTACAGCTCACGTTTAAACAACAAGCACTTTCTCTTTCCCAAGGCTTTTCCTTAATTGGATTTTTGTTGTGCTTTTTTTTTTCCTTCTCATCTGTGGCTTAAGAAACTGTAAAAAAATAGCTTGGAGGAACCAAAAAGAACCAGCACTTTAATTTCAGGCAGGAATTACACAGCTTTCCTAAAAAGTTATTTTGCCTCTTGCTTACAGGATGAGAAGGGAAGGCATTTTGTTCTGCACAAGTTGGTGATATTCCTGAAATGCAAGTTTAAATCAGCAATTGCATTTAAATCAGCATTTGTGGTAAAGGGAAGGGCTTTGGGAGGGTGATGACTTTTAAATCCTCTTTGCCCTGTACCTTTTCCTGTGGTTTTGCTGGTCCCACAGGGTAGCAGAGCTGGGACTGGCACGGAGGCTGCTCGACTCCTGCTCCTGTTCCCAGTGGCTGAACCATCCCTGTCCACAATAGCTCCACTGCTGTGGGTTAAACTGAGGGCTTCACACCAGGCTGTGTAGTGCTTTATCTCACGAACAGCCATGCCACCTGGAGCAGAGGGCACAGCCCTGCCCAGGAGGGGAGGGTGAGCACACCAGTGACTAAAACCCCCTTATCCACAGCATCCCTGAAAGCATCCCCACTGGAAATAAAAACATCCTCTCCTGCCCCAGCACAGCTGAAGGGGTGGTGAGCTGCAGCAGAAGGGGAGAGCAAACTGGGTAGGATGCCCACCAAAGTCCTTCAGAAGCAAAACAAGCAGTGCACAGGTGCTCACTGCTTTTCGGTAGATCTCCGCAGTAACCTTTCAGTCAAGAAATATATTTCAAATAATGTGGTGGGCAACTCGATATTGGCAATTAGGGAATAGAAAGGTATTTTGCACCTCATTGCATAGCAAGATTCCTCAGCACAGGGCTATAAACTGCTCACACTGTGCTCTGGAGTTATCAGTCTCCATGGCAGTATATCCTACAGAAGTTCTTCAACAAAATTAAGGATTTAACCTTCTTCAAGAGAACTACTGGCAGGCGCTGTGCATACTCCTGCCCCTCCAAGATTTTCATTGTCCTGTGTCCCATAGACTCAAAAATGTATACAAACATTGATCCCCATAGCACAAATGCTGCTGAAAATTCAAGAGCAATTCTTGTTCTACCATCGTATAGTTTTGCCAGTTTTCAAAATGCACTGGACACCAATTGCCAGCTTTTTTGAAGAAGATTCACTCACAGGCCTTTAGTCAGAAACGCTGCAGATTTGGTGATAAAGTGATGGTGAGATTTTTCTCAAGCCACACCAGTCACTGTGATGGCAGCTGAGTTCAGACCTGAACTCCTGATTCGGGGGATGCAACAGTACCCCTCTGAATAAATAATAACACTCAGTGGGCATCCTGAAGTCACTGAGTGCTGGAGAGCTTTCTTCTTCTCTCCATAAGATTGCAGCATCAGGTTGTGTCAGAGCTGCAGCTGCTGCCAGGGACAGGACTGCTGCCAGAGATCTGGAGACATGCTGATTCCCACTCTACTGTTCTGGACTTTGTTGCCTTATAAAAGAAGCAATCAACTGTCTTTCATAGGAACAGGGCTTTGCATTGCTGCAGCATTTTTCACTTCCAAATCACTTTACAAACATTCAGTGGTGTGTCTCACAACACACCTCCAAGTGGGCTGCGGATATGTTTTATCTTAATTTTATAGTTGTATTTAATCAAGCAAACAGGAAACTAGTTTATTGTCAAATCTTCATTTTGTGGCCCTCAGGCTAGACCCACAGGCACAGTCCTGTTCTCTGTCTGGCTTGGGGTTGGTCTATAATCAGCCTGGGATGGCATTGCTACAGAAAAACAGCCCAGAGAATGATCTGAGGGCAAGGTGCCAATGACAACACCAGGCCTAGAGTGATTGAATGTCATTGTTTTACCTCTAAGTGTAAATGCTTAAGCTCATGGGCATTTGCAATCTTCTTCTCTCAGCCTGTTCTAGACAGTGAATGACATTTTGCAACCACAGATCATCATCTCTGACCAAAGGGCTTATTTTAAAGGAATCTATTCCCTCCAGTTTATAGCCACACAGGCCAACAAAAAATGACCCAGTGATAAAATGTGGTTGTATAAATCTCTCCCAAAGCATATTTTCATTATCCATTAACTGTATGTAGTCAACAGTGAAGAACAAGTAATAGACATCAGGGAAACAGCAGCAGGATGGGGGAATGCTGATCCTGGAGGAGACCAAAACATCCCATGAGCTGCCAGGCTGCTGCTGGGAGCCTGGTGCTCCTGTCCCTTCAGCCAGGACAGATTTTACACTCCCCAGGGGACCTAAATAATACTTAGTGATGACACTGTGTGTTCTTTTTTCCCATCCTGCATCAGTGTATTGACACATCCAAATGATAAGCTTTTCAAATCGTAGTTCTTTTAATTTTATTGAATAAAATATATACAAATACATATAAAATGTATACAGGCTGCCAAGAGAAGTTGTGGATGCCACATCCCTGGAAGCGTTCAAGGCCAGGTTGGATGGGTCTTTGAGCAGCCTGGTCCAGTGGAAGTTGTTCCTGCCCATGGCAGGAGTGTTGGAACTTGATGATCTTTAAAGCCCCTGTCAACCCAAACCATTCTAGAATTCTATGATTCTGTGGTAACCAGCAGACCACTGACTGAAGCTTCCAAATAACCTTATTTTTGATCAAGTGCACTCACTTTTTACATGATGATGCACTGAGATTTTAATTGTGGTTAGAAAGCTAAATAAGTCACCAAGGCTACAGCTTTGAGTCCCATCTCTGTTGCTCAGGCCTCCTGGTCAGGATACAGTTCAGCAAACCAAGCCAGGCTCATTTTCAAACTGCATTTTCCAGAGGCTCTGTGTAAATAAAAAGGCTGCAAAAACCCCTGACTGCTCAATGAGGGCAAACTCCAGGAAGCTGGAGTTCTTGGTCTCTGTGCCTCATATGTCGATAGCCTTTTAACACGAGAGTTTGACAAAGGCCAATGACTCACTTCAGAGGAAAATCCCACCATGGGATGGGAGCTCCTGATTCTCAAAGACTCTTTAATCTGAGCATCATGGTGCATCTGCTGAGAGGTTAAATCCATGAATACTGCTCAGGTTTCTATTTAACATTTAGAGGCCAAACACCACATCTGAAAATATGACACTGCTCGTCCTTGCCCCTGTGCCAGACACCACAATTAACCCATCCATATGTGTTTGTAAAGCACAGTAAGACAAATAAAGACTGAATTTCCCAAACTGCGGCCACAGCATATGGACTTATAGACATAAGCAGAAAACTTCTCCACATCAATGGATTTCTTGCTTGTCTGGATCACTTGCATGTCTGTATTTCCTGCTGCTATTAAGAATTATGGCTGTAATCCTACAGGAATGGTTCTTTAGCTTTTAAAGTGCAGCTAACCATCAGGCGGGCAAGATAGCGCAAGCCACACGGGCTGAGCTCGTCTGTGATCTCACCCCATTACACAATACTGTGAGCAGCCCCAGTGGTGTAACATTGCACAGAACAAGCTCTGAGGAGTTTGGGGGTTATAGACAGTCCTGAGGAATTATTTTATGTCATGGGAGAGAGAAATGGGAATGAACGGGAGTTCAAAGTCCGGATTACCATTAGGCTAGCAAAACACATTCCTATAGTCTGCAAGTATACAAAGACATCATAGTTGGCTCATTTCCTTTCCTCTTGCCTGTAACAGCCACAGCTCCAGCCCCACTTTATTTGCACTGCATCAATGTGTCAATAAAATGTGGCTGTGGGGCCTCATCCTCACCCAGTAGGTGTGAGGTATCTGTGTGAATGTCAGCCAGGGCTCAGGCTGGCACCTCTGTCCTGGGCAGGGAAACATTATTTCCATTACATTATCTCTTTTGTTTATTGGCTTTTCTCTTTTCCCTTAAAGGTATTTATATTTAAACCGTAAAATATGATCAGATTCAAGCTTGTTCTGGACTAGCTCTCCTCAGAAGGGTTTGCATTTTAAGTTTCTTTTTAATTTTCCCATGACATTGATATGTCTGCTTGTAGGGAAGCACAGTGATAGGCAGGTTGGGCTTAAATCCACCAAATTCTGTTTGGATTTATATTATCACTGAACTCCTGCCAGGGGCTGAGGCAATGGCAGGCTGAAGAGCTGAGGACCCAGGGGAGATGGGGTCACTCTGGAAGAGCAAGAGAGAAAACAGAGATCTGAAAAACAGGGGTTCCACCCTAAAACCTGGAAGGAGCAAAAGAAAAAAGAACTGTTAAGCTACCGCTAATGCCAACCTAGCCTTGCAGGGATTGCTGCCCAAGGGACACTGGAGATATTTTGCTCTCCAAGCCTCTGCTGGTCCTTGTGTTTCAGAGCTTCTCTGCTTTTTCAGAGCTGACCCCTGGATCTCTCCCTGCTGCTGAGGGTGGAGTAGATTTGGATGCCCTGGATGTCTGCACTTACTTCTGCTGCCTCTGTGTATCATGGTGGGGGAGGGGGGTTATGCCATTTTACTGGATTTTGGATGATACCTCATATGTTTACTGGGCTTTGCCCTTAGCTGTGGTGAACACAGTCTTTAAGAGAAACCTCAGACCCATCTGTGTGCTCAGTGCTTTGCAGAACTTTCATATTTCCCAAAATGCATCCTAATGTCCCTTCTGTTCCTTCCTGGGAGCCTTCGTGCAGCAACCTCCTGTGGTTGTTTTAGTTATCTGTATACTTTTCTCCTTGAATCAGATGACTTCTCCCTTCCTAGACAGATTACACAAAGTATTCCTTAGCCAGACACCATCAGTCTTTCCGCCCCCAGCAATTACCACACAGCTCCTTGCTGAGCCTCTCTTTCCATAAATAATACATGCCCAGATTTCTTAAATTCTTGGTCATCTTCCTTGATTCAGTTACATGTCAATGACCTGTGTTATGACAAACAAGTACATCTGCAGCTGGAATCCCATTTAATAACTTTTTTCCCCTGTTATACAAATAGAAATATATACTGTAGTCCTTCGTGGGTGGAGCAGGGAAATTACCATGATGGTTTCTGCACCCCGTTAGCAGCTCTGACCTGGATTAACACAGGCTGGCTCACAGCACCTCTTACTCAATGTTTTCCATGGATGAGGTGCAGACAAGCCATGTACAGGGAGCTCGTGGATTTGTGTCACGTGTGATGAGACAGGAGAGGATGGAGGGAGTTCATGCCAACTAACTGAGATGCTCTAGCTAAACTCCTAATTACCCAGTCTCTCTCTATCCACTTGGTTTAATCCAATCCGCTTGTCTCTGTCAGAGTGACATGTTTGTTTTTCCCACACTGCTCCCTACAAATGCTGGTACAAGAACAGCTTCACCATAAATGTGGTGAGTGGAGCAAAGGCATCATCTTCCCAGCATGGATCATCTTTATGGGTGTGGTAACAGAAGTGAGATTCCCACGCTCAGCCCAATGAAATCCAGTGGAAACAATGAGATCAGAAGCAGAAGCACATGAGATTAATTCCAGTTTAACCAGTAAAGTATCAGTTACCAGTTAACAGTTCATTTTTCTCCACAGAACACTTTCTTCCACAAGAGGGTCTCCTTTATGTCCATATTGACTTTGTCTCCAAAATATCTCTCTCCCTGTGGAAAGGCAACCTGTCTCATGCTGCTTTTTATGGCCAATAATACACATATCCTTAAGAAGGAATGGATGCTGTCCACACCTTTTTTACCCTTATAGCATCTGAGGACAGAAGCCTCCTCCCTGTGCTGCCACATTTGCCATGCAGTACTGCTGCGTTGCTAAGCAGGGGGACTGCTTTCCCAAATTTCTCCATTCCAGAGTTTGGCTGTTGTCTCATGTACTGACCTGCTCTGTTTCCACATGCATGAACATCCTCCTTCCCCCACCCTCTCAGTGGGGGCAGCTCACGGCCCTGCCACACTCCTGTGTTTCTCCTGTGGGGAGACACTCTCCATCCTCTTTATAGCCACCCCGTAAGTGCTGGAACACTGTGATGAGACTTCCCCTAAGCCTTCTCTTCTCCAAGGAGACGGGACCTCACTCCTTCAGTCTTCCTGCCAAACCCTGTGTTCAGAGCACGTCCTGCTAGACATGCCATGTTTATACAGGATCTCCTTGCACAGCCCATATTTACTGCCCGTGACCCTGCCACTCTCCCGTGTTTACATTCCATGGCCCGTATTTACACACTGGGACATCCCAGGCCCTGCTGCTTGTCCATGTTTTAGTCTCCCAACATCTGTCGCTCACTGCACCTTTGCTCTCGGGTTCAAAGTGTAAAACTAAATGCAGTCATAAGCAGAAGATTAAAAACCCACAAGTGAAACAAGACACCTAGATCCTTGCGTACTTCTGCTGATGTCCTTGATAGGAATTGATCTTTCCATCCCCCTTGATATGCAGCCAGTGGACCCTTTGTACTGCGTGGGATGCAGAGATCAAAACATGCACATTTAATGAGCTCATTTCTAACAATATTTTGAAGTTGTCTTTTTCTAGTCTGTCTCCTAAATTCTCTCTGGCTATACTTTGCATTTCCCTCATTAGAAACATGCTCTTCCAGTCAGGCTGCTGACATTGCAGAGAAAGTTGCTGCCCTCGATTGGAAGCTGAAACATAATTTGGGGTGCCTAATCTTACATTCAGACACACACACACACACAGAGTTAAAACTCTCAAACATCCATTGAACTTTTTAACCCAAGTAGTTCACTAAAATTCAGGTTTTTGTAAAAGAAATCCAGTTACAGAGAGAAAGCTGAAGATGAGTTCAAACATTTTTATATGGCTGCTTTGTCACAAGAAAGTACAAAGTCCTACTTCCCTGAAGACAGGAGCAGCAAGTTACTGTTCATGCAGAACTGGCTTTCTTTGAATCACAGTCCCCAAACTATGTGAGCTTTTCCCAGGTTTTCTCTCCTGCATGCTCTGCCCAGCAACACAAGTCTTTGATTTCGCAGGCTGTCTGCCTGCCTTTCCTGCAGCTTCAAAGCTAGGTGTCTGCTCCTCAAGCCACAGGCTCACCCATTGCTCTGTTTGCCCATCCAGACTCCACATGATCTATGGAAAAATGTCCTCACTGGGATCTATCAAATTCCTACGTTATCAGTGCCTTTCTCAGTGCTTACTTTGGGCTTTTGAGACTCCTGGTTTCCTAAAAGACCTCTCACAGTTAAATTAAACAAAGGCTGGGGAAGACATGCTGGCCGGGAGCTTTTGCTCAGCTTCCATCACAGCTTTCTGGTTTCACAGCCAGGCTGACATCCCCTTCCCTGTGCTGGGGACCCGCCGGAGAGGCTTCAGCCAAGTGTCCTCCAACATTCTGTCACCCTGTGGTCAGTGCCAACCCTTCCAGAGCTGCCAGAGCAGGCTCTCCTATACCTGCTTCTCTGCTCTCAGCCTGACTGTTTTGGGGCTACTCACACAAGAGGCAGCTCTGACACAAGCCTCCCATAAAAGGGCTGGACCAGGATGGGACCAAACAGTTTCTGCTGCCAGTGTGGTGGCTGGGAGGGATGCCCACAGCCCCGAGCACTCCAGGAGCACAGAATGTCAGATTTCAATCAGCACTGAGCTCTGGCTGTAATGAGGATGTTGGCCCACACTTTAAAAAGCTTGAATTCATCAACATTTGGAGTGTTGTGCTGTCAGGCTCAATTAATATCGTTATGCATTGTCCTGCTATGTGACCCAACTCACAAATTGTTTCTTTCCATCCCACGACAGTTTGCAGACAGAAATAAGCCCAATTCATGAGCGTATGAAGGACATGTGCTCAGTGGCTTCATGCACACCATGGGTCATGCATATCTCACCATCAGCAGTCCAGTGAAAGCTCCTGTCCCATTATACAAAGCAACAGCACTCTCCAAACTGCAGTGAGGAATCAGAACTTAATGGGAGCACACACTTCCCCTCCTCAGAGCCCTGCAGCTCATGCGTGGCTGCTGAGGTGTGCAGTGCTCACTGGATGAGCACACCACAGGTTGTGATTTCTGATACCGCAGCACACGTGCTGTTAGAAGAGTGCCTCTTGTTTCCTCAAAATTCACCTGGTTACAGTGTGCAGCCATGGCTTTATTATCCCTTTCTTTTTTTCAGGTTTCAGTTTTGCAAAACAAATGCATATACTGTAGTCAAACTCCCTTCACTCTTGTTTTTGATAATTTGAGGAGGCTGTCTGTATTTCTCATTAGAAATGTTTTGCTCAACTAATTCCCATGACACTTTTCTTAACTTCTCCAGTTTGCCAGAGTACTTTAAAAAGGGCACCAGAACTGCAAGAATTTTTTTTTCAGGATCAGCTTTAGACAAGTAGAGAGGCAAAATATCTTCTCTGCTTCTACTAAACAACTTCCTTGCTTGTACAGACAGAAATTGCTTTATCCTCTTCTGTCACTGTGGGAGTTCATATTGTGTTGCCTGACAGATAGGATCCCTCAATCCTTCCAGTGTAATGGCTCTTCAGAGGCAGCCTCACTCTGCAGATGGTCAGCCTCTCTTTGCTATGAAATCTGTCATTTTACATCTCTCTAATTTAAAACACAGGTTATTTGAATCAGTTCAATTTAGCTCTCTCTCCAGATGATTCTGGATGACAGCCTTATCTTCATCATTATTTATCATTCTGTCAAACTTTGTGTTACCTACAGCAAATTATCTCAGCAGTGTTTCTTATATTTGCTCCCAGAACAGTGTAGAAAATTTTGAGTAGCATTGAGTAGACACTGATCTCTGCAGTTCATCATTAGATGATTCCCCATTGACAGTCACTGTTTGAGACCTATCAATTAACATGTTCACAGTCCAATTAATGTGTGCTTTACTGGCAGTGTGTGCTGGTCTTTATAACTGCAATGCTACAGGAGCACCCAGCTCTGAAAAGCCCTATTTACCATCACCACTCAGCTGTTCAGTCCCCTCAATAATTAAATGAAATTAGTCTGAATAAGACAGTGAACCATGAATTATGTTCTTATTGGTGCCTTCTTTGTGAAACGCATCTTGCTAATGGAATTATTCCCATTACCTTGTCTGAGAGCGGTGGGATACCTGGCCTGTAGTTATCCAGATAATCTTGATTTCCATGTGTGACTGCCTTAACATGGGACCATTTCTTCCCTCTTGAACTTTCCAGCCTTTCCAATGTTTATCATCAGTGCACTAGGTCTCCCTCCCCTAGCTCCTCTGTGGCTCTAGAGTTCAAGTTACCTGGACCCACTGATTCTCTGACAAGTTCACCATTGTGCTGTTAATGGACTGGGAAGCCATAGAAACCCTCTGTTCTCTCTCTTGCCAATACAGAAATACTTACTGAATGTTTTTGCTTTCTTCAGTGGATCTCCCAAAAGGAGGTTTCTGATTGCAATTTTACAAGGAAGTTTCACAGTCTGGTCCCTGTGCCAAGTTCCCCATTCATGTAGGCTGTTTTTGTCTGGCTCAGCTCTATCTGGGTATAAGGATGTTGGCAAATAGGACTGGCAGAGACTTGCTGTGATATAATCTTGTGGCCTTATGATATAATCCCTTTCACAAACTGTTTAAGCTTAGAAGTGACTGGATTGTTTGTTTCTCTGGGAAAGGCTCAGAGAGTGACATTCCTCTGGAAGAAACTTCTTTCCAATTTCCAGCCTAACCTTATTCATGGCTAGCTTATAAATAATTTGCTGCACCAACATTTTCCTTTTCCTTAAGCATCTTTTCCATGTCTCATGTACTCTCATGTTGTATAACAGCCATATTATACAACACAACCTTGGATGTGATCGGTTAAGAAGCCAAGGTGGTTTTGTTTCTCCATGTCTAATAGACTCCCAGTTCTTCCAGCCATTCAAGCCACTCTGAGTTTTCTCCAGTTTGAATCCATCTTTCCTTCCTTTAGGATGACCAAATGAGGTCTTATTGAGGCTTTGCACAACAATACTGATATTTCCTTAATTTTTTTTGCTGAAGATACATCACTTGATGTGTCCCTCTCTCTTGAATGCCTCATTTCATGCATTCTTGCTTCTTCTTATGGGATGGAGACACTGAGGAAATGGCAAGAAATGTAAAAATAAAAATACCTATATAATAAATCACAGACTGTGATTTCCAAATTCTCCACAGTATCTTAGGGTTGTAATGTGACTTTCATGGGTGTCTCAGCTCTAGTGCAGTTTTCTGTAGTGCTTAGGTGTGTGATGTGCACGTGACCCTTACATCCAAATTCTGGTAAACCCCTACCTACACATTGAGGTCCTTAAAACACCTGACCTTAAGCACATGGAGTACCTCTTAAGAAGGATTCCCTTAAATACATTTTAAACAATTCCCTTAGAGGTCATACAGTGGGCATGGTGTGCAGCTCTGAGAGCAGTGTAGATGGGATGTGTCACTAGTGACTAATCATGACTGTATGGAAAGCCGTCAAAGTATTTGGTTAATAAAAGGAACAGTAGAATTTTCCTTAAATAGTCTTATACCAGGAAAAACTAACAGTAGTTTTTCCTAGAAGACTGAAGGATAACTCACTGACAGACCTTGATAAAGAAAAGGAACACATGTAGATTCCCTGGCCTTCTCACTTGTATCTCCTCTGGGAATTGAGTGACCAATATTTTTATGGCATTGGCTCTCCTCTTTTTATGTCCTGCTTATCGCCTTACACCTTATAGAATATTGTCCTTTCTCCCATCCACCAAGGATCCAGCTTTCCACACACAGAAAGGGAATATCCAAGAAGGCCAGCAGGGAGGAGAGGAGGCAGAGGATGGTCACTGCATGAGGAAGACCCCTGTGTGCCTCAATTCATCTGCCACGAGAGGCAACTGAGGACTTTGAGATATTCATCTGTAAAACCATGAAGAGGGCCAGCTGAGAAGAGCTGCCTGCTTTTACTGTCACTACAAGATGAAAACAAAGATAAGAGATGCAAATTCAAAACTCACAGAATGAAGCATTTCTTTACACGGTGCCTGAGCCCGTAAGCTATGGGCATGTGTAAGCTGACAGAGTACACAGGGCAAGTGTCATGCTACATTTGCATTTTCCTTATATTTTCCCCTAGGTGTCCATTTTTGATCCCTGTTGGCAACAGGATTATTGGCTGGCTGAGCCTTTGGTTGGAGCTGACACGAATGTTTTCTATCTTTGTGCAGAGTAGGTGCACGTCTGCTCGGTTTTGTCAGCACTGCACCATAAAACACAGGCTCTTGACCTACTTCCTTATGGTACTGCATGGATGGGGAAAGCAGAAGAGAGGTTTCAGTAGAACTGTTCTTGTTCCTGGCTCCTGTGCTTGGCAAATCTGCATTGCAGCAGGCCTGAGATCTGCTGCATCTCTGATCACAACGGGTCTGCGCTGCTATTAATTGTTTTCTCCTTGCTTGACAGTAGTGTGCCATGGTGGCTGCCCCTCATCTCTGACAGCACGGCCTTATGTTACAAATAAAGCCATTTTGGGAGGAGCTGGTGTTTAAAACAGTGCTCCTGCTTTGCTTTCTCCTCCACCCTTGGCTGCACAGTCTCTTCCCACCTCTCCTCTGCTCTGCTACTTGTCTTACTCTGCAGTAAGCTGATTCAGGGATTCAGTCCCCCAGAAATTGTTTCTTATATTGTGGAGTTATGGTTCCCTAGGGTTAGCACCACAATGTGGTTCACAGTGAGGTCAGAGGGCTGTTACTGGTCCAAGGGAACAGTGGGAGGGAATGGGAAAGGGGAACAGGAATACACTTTTCATGAGCCAGTGATTGACTTTGCATCATGAGCCCTTTATCCCAGAAAACTCTGAAAGTTTACACCTCTGTCCATATCACTTCACTGTGGAGCCAAATTTGCATATTATAGTCTTTTGAAAGATGATTTAAAAAAAAAAAAAAAAGGATCTTTTCCTCTGTCTTCATCTCAGGCATTAATTTCTTAGAAACAAAACCCACTGTTAGTCACGTCTGCATGAAAGACATAGAGAAGCCAACATTATTTTAACATACAACTATTGTTAATGGGGATAAAATAATTAACCAGCCCTGTAATTAAATTTATGGCAGTATTTTTCAAAACAGAAAATCAAAACTATGTTTGCATTACAATATTGATATAAAGCCTCTGCTCTAATAATGTTAGGTATCTAATAGCAATTTCAAGCATTTAATTAGACTAATTCTTCAGGTTAATACATCATCTTGCACTTCAAATTATCTTTATGCTCTTCACAAATAGCTACTAATTAAGCCTTATGCTATTCCTGCCAAGTCAGTTAATAGTATTACACCAGGGATATGAGGTCCAAAGGGGTTTGACTGTTTCCCCTCCTGTTATGCTTCCCTGAGGAGGCAAAGGTTTGCTCCAACCTTATGCTCCTCTGCCTGGTGCTGAAGTTAGATGACAGAGACCTGGGCCCTGGAGGAAGGTGGCCAAATTATGCTAAAAGAGTCAACGGTGACAAGCTGGGAGTGCTTGGACTCCAGTGAGAAATAGGTTGGAACAGTTTATGTTTGGGGTTCCAGTCACCTGGAGGTGGACACTGCTGGGACTCGATGCATTTCAGAAACATTTGGGTACTTACTTGTAGCTGGTGTAAGACAGAAAAGGGGAGTGGGAGGAAGAGCAAACAGCATAGGGCAATGCCAGGATTCCCAGTGATGGTCTCCTGATGGACTGAGACAGAACCAGGGTGTGATGAACTGGCAGGTGGCTGCCAATGCTGCCAGCCTGGCACAGACACCAGTGATATGCCCCAGGACATACCTGTTCCCTTGCCAGCCAGGAAAAGCTTTACGTGGGACTATGAATATGGTTCCCTACACGGGTTGTTTCTCATCATGAGCTATTTCTCACATTTCTCCTGGTCTCCCTCCTCTTGCCCAGTAGCCTCCTCTCAAGCCACACTCTGCTTAAGGGGATGGTCATTTTCTGGCCCCTAACACAAGGCACAAAGGCCAGAGAATTCCAGAGACGCCACAGCAGCTTCCTCAACACCTGAGTGAGTGCAGAAACACCACAGCTTGGGCAGCACTCCCAGAAAGGAGTAACCAGTCTAGGTCTGACCTTGTCCTCACCATGGGCAGCTGGAAACTCATGTCTTCCCCTTGCCAGCAGCATTTTGTGTCATTCCAGCATTAGGCAAAACATAAAGTTGGACCAGGAGAGAGGAGGCGCGAGCCCCAGTCTCTTGTCTTGTTGCAGCCAAGCAAAACAGCTCTCACTCCGGTTTCTCCAACATCTACATTTTAAGCAACATTATCCCTGTTCTGCAACTTATCCATGTCCAGGGAAGTGCCCTGCTCTGAAACCTGAATGAATAAAGGCTTTTGAAGGTCAAAGCTCAACATCTTCCACTGTCCTGACTCTATGCTGGTTTGGGATAGGGTTAAAGAAGTCTGAATTATGCGGTTTTGAGCCCCCCTAAAACAATCTTCTTGATCTCTTCCAGCACCTGCAGGTGTTTGACTCTGCTCTGCCAACTCAATTTGACTGTGACACTCTTGCCAAACCTTGCTGGAGTGGCCCAGGATATAATGAATGCTTACCAAAAGTACGAAGATGATTTCATGGAGGGCACTTGTGAAGTATAAAGTGATATGTAACCTGCAAAACAAGTTTAATGAAATGCTTTTAATTGCTGTGAGTTATGTAACCACAATAAAACAGTGGCATCAACACCAAAACATTGAAGATAAGCCAGGATTTTTCAAGTTGGGATAGTCAAAAAGTGCTAAGAATTCAACTTCCTCACTCACATTACTGCATATGCAGACAAGGAATAAATTGATGATTTTTATGGTAAAACACTCACTACAGTTTGATAATTACTCTGTGGGTTGCTATTTAGAACACAATTCTCCACTTTTTCTGCATCACAGAGAGGAAGAGGATGGAGGAAGGTACTGTCCCTCACTCCACCAACCTGCCAGAGCCAGAGCTTCCCCTCTTCCCACAAATGAGGGACTGAATGATCCCATATTGTACTGACTGACTCTAAACAGCTATCCCTGATGACCTGCACTTCTCCCCTTCTTAGAAATCCTCATAACTAGCAAAGTCTTTTTGCAATCTGTTCACCTCGATAGTAAAATTTTTCCGTATTTCGATTAGATTGATTTGCATTGATGAGATATGAGATGATGGAGGGTTTTGAAATTTCTTTTGGGGAAGTAACTTTCTCACACAGACCAAATTCTGGTCTCATTGTCCGAATCCACATTCTTTAGTCTGTTCAAAGCTTAACACTGTTTTGGTTACCTGAACATCTTCTAACAGAAGGCTGCTGATCTTCATTATTGCTACCAAGAGGTAATGGCCACATAAAATCACTTTGCCATCCAGTGAGGTATGGAAGGAGTCCTCGTGTGCTGAAGCTGTGGTCAAAGATGAGCCCTCTCTGCCCTGTGATAGTCTAATTTAGAAGCAGGAAATACCTCAAAATAACCAGCTCCTAGTCCCAGCTGAGAGCTGGCTGATAAAACCACTGTGGAATATTTAACTGTGCATAGTAGCAGAAGATTAAGAACAGATGTGATCTAGAAAATCAGCTACACCTAGAGCAAACACAAACCTCTGCTGAGCACCCCTGGCTCCAGCAACATCTGGCACACTGTGCCTGGCTGGCAAGGGCTCTGCCTGGCACCTCTGCACCTTGTCCTGCTGCTGTTCTCTCCCTGCTGGCACCTGGGAAGAGATGATTGTTTCCCTTTTCTCAGGAGCTGCCTTTACATCTGATTGAATCACATAACCATAGGAGGGTTTGTGGAAGGGACCTCAGAGATCATCCATGGGCAGGGACAGCTTCCACTGCCGTGGATATGCCTGTGATATAAATACCCCCAATCAAATCCTGCTGCCTGAGGACACAGAGAGGTCACAATGCTGCCGTTCTCACCCAAGGACACAGGAAGAGCTCGTGTTGCATGGAGTGGTAATACATGTTCTTAGGCAAACTGAAGGAGATGGAAAAAGCAGACAGACAGTGCAATCTCAGACTCCCTTTGCTACACATCTCAAGGACCTTCTGAGACCAAAATTTGCCTTCCTTCATGAGGAGTTGGATTCGATGACCTTTCCAACTCAGCATATTCTGTGATTCTGTGATTAAAAGGGGTTTTTAAAAGGCAGTGATCATGGAGTGGCTCAGCTGACAGGTACAGTGTGGCATTTGCAAAGTGGCCAAGGCATGTTTGGGCTCCAGACTTAGCCTGGGTATTTGCTGCCCACAGGTGAGCACTCAGATTATCCTTCTCTCCATGTGACCCACAGCACTGCGAAACAGAAAACTCTGACTTGGGCCCATTTTTGTGCTGGCTGGGGCTGTTGGGGGACTTCCAGGAATGCATTTCATGTGTGCAGTGGTGACCTGGGCTGCTGCATCCCAGGATGGGTCTGTGCCTTGGCTGTGAGTTGGAGTAGGGGGTGGGGAACAGCCAGCCCTGTGGCTCAAACCATGGCTCCTGCAGGATGTGGGTGTCTGATCCATTCCACAGCCTTGGTTAGATGTGAATATGAACTGCCTCAAAATGAATTTAAACATCATTTTAGGATCCTGACAGGAACTGGGCAGTATGTGGATGCCCAAACCCACATTTCAGTTTCTCAAAAGACATGACTCTACTTTCCAGGTGGCCAATTACCAGAGTGTTCCAGGTACTGACAGCTCAGAGCTCTCAGTGACACCAGTTGCAACATTTCTGACAGTACAAGTTACTTTTATCTGGGTGCCTTCTATAAGGAATCAGGAGTGTGAATTTTGGTCCTGGGCTTTGAAGATTCATCCAGTCACAATATTTCTCTGCTCCGTGGCTCTAATTCCATGGCCTTGTGCTTTGGCTTTACATTACTTATTTTCTCCACATTTCATTATCTTTTTGGTGTTACCCAGCAGATATTTTTACAAGAATTTATTTACTTATAAGTGTCAAGTGTTTTCACAATAAATTCAAGGGGCAAAAAATGAAAGTAATTCCTCTGCACAGAGACTACTGTCACTCAGGCAATTCTTTGTCTCCTTCCGACCAAGTGAATGGGAATGGGATGTTTTTGGTTGCTATCCAGAGGTGGCTGCCTGGCTCTGACTCACTGCATGCAGTTTTACCTGCAGCCACTGAAACACTCTGAGTCACAAGGAGAGGCACAGCAGCTGACAGTGAGAGGTAATCACACAAAGGATATTACAGCCATGAAGGCACTTTAGGCACTGCTCCTGGTGGACAGCAGCAGCAGGGCACAAATACATCTATGTAGTTCTTAATTAACTACAAAAGTGCCTGGGTCCCTTTCCCCCCCCACTCTTATTTCCCAGACCATAAACCAAATCTTCAGCAGGTATAAACTGGCACAGGCTTTCTGACTTCAAAGAAGCTGCATCAGTTTGAACCAGCAAAGATTCTGGTGCCATATGGCCCTAATTATGTTAATGTGAGGCCCAAAGGATGCAGTGCAATAATAAAAAGGAAATACTGTGTGATCCATCATCGCTTTGGCACTCAAGGCAGGACTTTCAAAGGTATTTAGGCACCAAAAGAAGTGGACAGGTGTGTTGGAGATTTTCTGTGTTCCATTTCCCCACGATAAAAATTTATTTCCTTTCTATCCCAAACCAGGCTTGAGAGCCCCTGTAAAGAGGGTAGAAACATTTTATTTTTATCATCATGGAAATAAGAGGGGTCTTTCCAAGGTGGACCTCTAACTACTTTGTCTCTAGACCTGTCAGAGTGCTCAGTGGGGTCCCACTGCTGGCAGCGCCTGTGGACACTCCAGGGTCCAGGTGAGGTGGCTGCCAGGTGTGGCTGGAGCAAAACCAGCCTGGAGTTTGGCACCAGGTAAGGATCTCCACGAGAGGAATGATTCAAACCAGGCTCACTCGCCGCCAAGGAGTGTCAGCAAAGCCACACTGCCCCGTCAGCACAGCTCCTCGCAGTGCTATCCCAGCATACGGGGCTGCAGGAGGATATGAGGAGGATGAACGCAGCTTATTCCTGTCCTTGGCAGATGGAAGCCGCCTGCACCCTGAGTTCCCCCAGGCCCATTGGTATGGAAACCTTCAACAGCGCAGAAACTGCTTTTGATTTTAAATCCAAACAACTAACCGCTGTTATTCTTGGACATTTATATTACATTTTCCTCATATTTTCCATCTCATGGATGATTAAAAACAAATTATTGCATTAAGGTGTTTGAAGTTAGGATGCTCCGTGCAGCAGTTGTTTGTTTCTAAGTCCTTGACAAGAATTTCCTGTTGATCTGGTTTTACGTTGTCTTTACCTAAAACAAATTTTCTCCAGGGACTGAACTAGTCCCTAAATAGTTTTAAAAGGGTTCTCCCATCTCAGGCTCTTTTCTAAAAGCCTTGTAATCTTTGTCCTGCCAGGGAATGAAGCAAGATTGCTGAAAGCATATTCAGGTTGTCCTAAAGGAGTGAGAAACAGATTGCTTAATAAGGCAAGAGCTACATCCCACGTAATAATTGTCACAGTCATCTTTCATTGTTCTGCTGCCTTTGTATTGGTGCTCTCTGTAGTGTACTTGGGAGTGATGCAACCCTGATGCTGTAATAACCTGGCAGGCAGTTGGATAGATTCCCTGTAGAAAACAAAAGGTCGCCATTTCACAGAGTTCCCAGCATGAAAATGTGTTTATTGATGGCTTGCATTTTGTTTAATTTTGTTCTTTAGCTACTTTGCTGTTCAGAGGCAATCCCAGGGCAGGGATGTACTCGTGGTGTGGTGCTGTTGCCCTTCTCAGGAGCGTGCAGTAGTCGATGCTTTTGCTGTAATTCCCAGCATGTACTAATGTGTCAGGAGTGCACATCCCCCTTGGGACTGGCCAGGAAATGTGGCAAGCGAAGAGTAAGGTAAACCAAACAGCCAGGCTGCCTCTGTGCGGGAACAAGGTTTAAGTCTCTACTTTGCCCAAGCCAAACCAGTCAATAGGAACAGGGCTCCTGACAACTGGCAGATGCTTCTCTGCTCTGCGAGTCTGCAATGGGCCTCTCTAAATTTAATCAGCATTTTTTATATTTATTTTTTTTTTTACTCTTAAAAGCAACTCTCAAAGTGGGTTTGATCAAATCCAACATATTTCTGAAAAAAATACTGGATTTTGGGTTTTGACATTTCCTGGTGAAAAGACTTTTGCTGCTGAGATCCCAGATCAGTTCTGGGCAGCTGCAGTGAAACCCAAGGGAGACTGAGTCAAAAGGGTGATCCCGTACTCCTTCATGTAGAAGGTAAAAAAAGCCCTGTCACCTGGTTGCAATAGAGCCACTCCAATAATAAACCATTAAATTATGGATAGCGCCCTATGAGATAAAATATCCAAAAGATATTGTCAAAATGTATGCTGTTTAAAATATGTTATTCTGATTTTAATTTCAGCAAATGAAGGTTTACAAGATGAAACCCCAGCCCTGCACATTTTTGTGATTGTAACTAACGTCACACATATGAGCAATGTTTCCCCTTTGACTCAAGTTATTTATTGGCATAAATGTTTGCGAGATCAGAACATCAACACCTAACAAACATGTTTTAGCATAAAATAGCAACAACTCATACGCAACTCTCGATAATTTCTGTATTTTTCCATAAAATACCTGGAGTTCCTATATACTGTGCAGCAGGGAGCAACACAAATCTGCCTTTAAAAATTCACAGGACTTGTTGATTCATACGCCACTGAGAAAAAATGTGGAAAAAAATATTTATTGCAAATTCCTCAAATATTTACCAGGTGAAACATCAATAGCAAGACCTTAAATAGACTCTTAATTGCACAGTGAGGTATTTAAACAGTGTTCTGAATTTCAAACATGCTGAGAAACAACACTGCTTATTGACACCTTTGCTGAAGACCAAACAACAGACTTTCATTCTTACTATAGATGAAAAACCTACATTTAGGCTTTCATTTGCAACATTTTTGTTGCAACTTCTCTTATGTGACATTTCATTCTTGTGTTTGGGTAAAGGATGTTCATCTAATTAGTACAAACGCTTTGCAACACCCAGGTATTGTGTTCTTATTAACTCACAAACCTTCTTGTTTTTATAAAATGCTCTGAATATTTACTGGGGACCTGGGCAGTGCTGGCTCATTGTTACAGAGCGCAAGCGTATGCAAAAGTCTCTTTCACATTTCCCATATTTTGCAACCATTTTCTTTTCCTCTTCTTAAGTCATAATCTCTGCAGAGAGCTCTGTGATGAAATCCTGAGTACAATTAGGATAAAGGATTTATGATGATTCATCCAGAACAGGGGTAACTGTGTGAACTTCAACTGAAACCGGAAGGTTTTTCCTCAGCATATACTTTTGTCAAAAATCTGACACTGCTTTCCCACTTTCCTCAAAGTTCCTGAGATTTTTAAACCATGTGGGCCAAATTCCAGGTATTTCTAAAATCAGCAAGAAAATGGGGTTGAGTCCAGACAAAACACAGG
Organism: Pachycephala philippinensis; assembly: GCA_013397055.1. Taxonomy (NCBI): domain Eukaryota; kingdom Metazoa; phylum Chordata; class Aves; order Passeriformes; genus Pachycephala; species Pachycephala philippinensis. Next base: position 95,992 of record VWZT01003943.1, on the reverse strand, counting down.
AGTTTCACTTTTGGCCTTGCTCCTGGGAAAACAAGGGATTTGATCTTTTATTTGATATAACATGGATCAGGTCTTCAAATCAGACACTTGGAAATGGCTATAACTGAAGTGAGAAGGAAAAGGCTGGAAGGAGTCTAAAAGATGAGGAGGCTGCACTGTACTCACCACATTATGCAATTTCCCTTACAAATGTATTAGTTATCATTTAAAATCAGCTGAAATTTTTTCCCCTGTAGTCTTACTGATGTCTACAAGAGAGCACAGGCATGGTTGCACACAACCAGGTGGGATCAGACATCCAGCCAGCCCAGGGTCCCATCCTTGTCCCTGTCCCATCTGGTCCAGGCAGGCCATGGGAATGGGGCAAACAAGTGTCCAGCCTACCCACAGTGGTGTCCCACCTTTCTCACCCAAAGCACCGGGCCTTCTGCACCAGAGGGAGGAACTTCGCATTTCATACCCACCTGGGCATTTGTCTGGCATGAATTCATTCAGCTACTTGTTTAAAATCATGTGAAGGCTTAACATTCATAAGGTCATATGGAAATGGTGAGGGGTTTTTCAGCTCGAAGGCTGCTGAGTGGCCTCTTCCTCTTCTACAGCATTCTTGGGAAAAATCAGGAAAGCTCCTCTTTGTAGATAGCAAACGTGAGCTTTCAAAGCATCAAGACATGATTTGTGCATTTACAAGCCCAAAGGAAAAGGTAAAAATAATCCAAGGAGTATTAAAGGGACTCTGCAGAGCACTGTGAGGGGCCCACTTGATGCCATCACCTGGAGCTGCCAGGAGCCCGTGGAAGAGCAGACACTGCTCAGGTCACTGGCTCCAGCTGAACTGGCGTGGGCAGAGGTGCAGCCCAGAGAGAGAGGTGAGACATGCCGGGGGGGACAGCAGCAGCAGAGCTCCTCAAACAGAGCAAATCAAAGGCCCGGAGAGGTCAGGAGGAGTTATTTATGCGGAGGGGTAATGCTGGCTGGAGTATAATTGCTTTCAGGCTGCTCTTGGACAATTGCTTTCTGGCTGCTCTTAAACCGCTGCTTTCAGGTTGACCTCTCCCGGTTCATCTGGAGCTGCTCTGCCACTTTATTAGTTACTATTAGTAATTGTAGCCTGCAGCTATGGGGCAAAGGAGCGTGGGGGAGAAATAAGGCAGGGGAAGAGGCAGGGATGGGAGGGCTCTGCTCGGGAGGGTCTGCTGCAGCAAGGCCTCTGCCAAAACGTGGCTCATCCCATTGCAGGCTGACCTGTGGCTGTGCCCAGAGCTGAGGTGGAGGGGTTAAGGTGATGCAGGTTCACCATAAGCCACCAAGAGTAAACTGAGGTGGTGGAGGTAGTTCAGGAGAGTAAATGGCAGCTTTGGAGAGCTCAGAGGACTCAGAGGTGTGGGAGCCCAGCTGGGAGCTTTCTGTGGTTGCTTCTCCTGTGGCAGAGGTAAAGCCCTGGTGCCCCGCTGGGGCCAGGCAGTGGGCTGGACATTCCCCAGCAAACTGCAGCTTGTTTTCACCCTTCAGGATCATGGATGATGGTAAGTGCCAGCTGCCACCAAGACGGAGATGCCATTTGGTTTCCCGGGTGTCTGAACACTTGTGTGAGGAACCTCCAGTGGCTCGGTCTGACCTGGCTGGATTGAGGAACAGCTCTTCCAGGAGGATTTCGTCATTCTCGGTTAGTTTGATGTGCTGATGTGCCATGTGACTTTATGGAGAGGCTTGAAACAGAGCTTTGCTGAACAGACTCAGAAAATCCCTGAGTTTGGAGTAGCTGGAGGCTGGGAAAGTACTTGGAGACACACTGCATACACTCAACGAGTTTTTGCTCTTCCCTGGGTGTCTGCTTAAGACAACCATTCAAATTCTTATTTAAGAGAACAGAAAAGAGAGGAGGGAGGAAGGAGGGGGGCACCACCAGTCTGCCCCCATATCCAGCCCCGAAATTCTCCATCATGAGACTCACAGTGATGTATGATGGAAAACCAGCAGACAGCCTGGGCCTCAACGTCCTTGGACAGGCTGCGGTGGTAGGGTGGGGTGACACCTCCACAGTGACAGCAAAGGAGGTGCAAAAGCTGCAGCACTCCTGGCAGTGGTGTCAAGTCCTAGACGGACCTAGAAAACCCCAAAACTGTGATCAGTTGAAAGGTGATAAGGATGTCTCAGCATGCTCCTTCATTACTAACTGGAGGGGGAATTGGATTTGCCTGCGGATGGGAAAAAGAAATCTAGTGAAACTCCCAAGAAAGACTCTCTTTCCATTACTTCTGCAAGTTACCTAAAAAACCCAGAGTATCTTTAATGCAAGCTGCAAACACTGCCATTATAAATAAAGTGGCACTTGTTCTGCTACAGGAAAGTGCCTTGGCACTACATTGCTCCAGCATGCAACTTAGATGTTCTTTAACACTTTCCCAAAGTGTTTCCTGTATCTCTTAAGCAAAACAGACTCTCCAATTTCCAAATGCATCTGCCTACAGCTAAAGCAGCAGCAGTTTAATTGGGACATGTAAGCACGTGTGTGCTTCTGTGCATGTATATGTGACCCTCTAATATTTATTTTTAAATCTTCTTGTATGAAAAAACTTATTTTGTGCCTGGATAAGGGGAGAAAAAAGAAAGTAATTTATTTACTGGACTTATAAAGCTGTAGTTCCCGGAGAGAGGAGCACAGACTCTTCAGAGGCTTCCCAAATCAAATTGTTAAGCTCTTTTTAATTTTCATGCCTGCTAATTGCTCTGTGCAGCTGGTTTCATTTAAGAGGTTAGTATTTTAAAGTTGAAATGAGGACATATTGCAAACTTCACCCCACAGTTCACTGTGCTATGTACTCTGCACAGCAGCTCAGACTGTTAATCATAGGTGAGGGTTAACAAAGCCAAACTGATGCAACTGCAGGGAAACATGAGGATACAGCCAGACAGAGCAGCTTAGAGCTGTAAACAAAGACACTGTCCCAGTGAAGGACATGCATATTGCAAAATATGTTAGCTCAGGGCATCCCTTTGCACTGCAGTGTGAGGAATACATGCACAAGTCCTGTTGCAGGTAAGGAGACCCTCCAGTGCCTCAGGATCACGTGTCTGGTGTATTTGCTCTATCTGGGGGAAGATCTGGACAGGCTCTTCAGGCAGGGTCAGAGCGTCTCCACTCATGGGTCTGGTTCGGTGCTGCAGGAGTGTGAGCGGGGCAGACACTGAACACACAACCCATGGCCTTCTCGAGGCTGTTCCCAGGCACTGATCCTGCCCCCAGTCCATGCACTGCACGTGCAGATCCTGCCCCCCGTCCATGCACTGCACGTGCAGATCCTGCCCCCCATCCATGCACTGCACGTGCAGCTGCTCCCTGCAGTGCAGAGGTGTCTGAACAGGTTGGTGTCAGTGGAGAGCTGTTCTGTGCTCCCACATGAGATGCTTAACGGTCCAAATATTATCCAAACAACTCGAATACATACATCACCTTGAGAGAAAACAGGGAAGCGCCTTTTCAGCTTCATCTTATGCATCAGATGGCACCAAATGTCAGATATTTTGGCTTTTGTTTTCCTATGACTCCTGTAATTTCTGGTAAATGCATTCAACAAACAACTCAGTCAGCAGCGGTAAAGTTCAGACACAGCTTTCCCTTCATACGCTCCCTCCCTCCCTCCCACCCACTGCTTGAAATTGTGCAAATATATAAACGATTACAGGGTTAAAACAAAAATAAACAATTTGTCCTTCATCAAGACAGTTCATATTGCACATGACCTAGGTGTGGCATAATGAGGCTGCTGCCAGGCAACCCGAATCCAAAACCATTTCACCAGGCCAGCCAGTCGTGCTTGCTCAGGTTGAAGGTGGCAGTGCTGCTACCACTTCCAACAGGCTGCTTCTCCCTTGGGAAAATGTTCGATTAGGAGGACCGAGGGTGTGGAACAGCATTCCCAGCTCTGTTTAGCATTGTCCAAGGAACTGGTAATGTAACAGGAATGAAAGGAATCGTGTCTTCTGGTAGAATTAATCCCTTGAGGATTTGCAGTCTGTAAGCAAGGTCTGGCTGGGCTGTAGAGAAAGCAAAAGCAAGTATTTATCTGGGAGAAGCGAAACATTTAGTTAAAAAAAAAAAAAAAAAGGGCTTCTTTCATTCTGTTTGCTTGCAAACAGGGGGAAAAATAAAAAGAAAAAAAACCCCAAAACCAAAAGTTACTTTGGGAATTTAGAAGAGGAAACAGCTATCAATTGAAGTATGCCATTTTTTTCCAAGCGTCAAGGGACCAATAAGTATTTTCAGCATGTAGACCCCGTTCACCAAATACATCTCCCACTGTTTTCAGGGAAAATGTAATGTAATCAAATTCTGGTTTAAAAAAAAAAACAACCCAAGAATAATTGAGTTAAAAGTCCAAATTTCTACCTGAGGGGAAGTGTTTTGAAGGGTAGTTGTTGCTATTGAGCTTGCTAGTAAATTACATTGTCAAAAAAGGTTGTTAGCAGCCACTGGTAGGTGGGTTACATATCTTTAGCATTTAGCCTGTAAAATAATTTTATATCAAAAAGGCTGATATTTTTCTCTCCTGCCCAAAGCTGCAGGGAGAAAGGAGCTCATGGTTGCTGCTCCCTACAGTAGGGACATGGAATAAGGGACCCTGGAAAGGCTCTTGCTGCCCTCTCAGCAGGCAGATGAACTTCCCAATTCTGAGACATGCTAGGGGACAGCCAAGGTAGAGTTATTGGTTCTTAACATTTCCTTTTAATCTCTTAAATTTTAATCTCTTAACCTAATTTTCTTGTATTAAAAAATACCTTTTTTATTTAACACCAGTATCACCTTCCACTGGTGGCCACTTGACACGTGCTTCTGGAGAAAAAGCTGGCTTATGCTAATGGCTTCTGCCCTCTGGAGAAAATCAGAAAAAGATTGAAAAATCAGAAAAGATTGCATCTAGACCCTCTTCTAGTTTTCCCACTGTGCTTCTTGCCTTGCTGCCACCAACAATCCCAGCACAGACGATCCTGTACCACCTGCTGGGGTGGCAGCACCACCCCAACTTCACGATGTGATGATGTGAGAAAATCCCCCATTTTTTGATTGCACCAGTATGACAGCTAGAGGTGATGTCCTAGAGGTTGGAGGGAGTTGACAGAGAGAGTTGGGGTCATGTTATTACTAATTCCCCCCTGGGCCATGTGCAGAACTTGGAGGGGATTTCTGCTCCACCCTTCACTTACTTTCCTTTAACACTCACTGACCTCTCATTAACCTGCCTCTGTACAGTGGCTTGCTGTGGGCACTTTCCCTCTCTGGATACCCACAAAGAGCATTAATAAATTGTCATATCTGGGAGGCTGGCTCCAGACTCCAGTATAGGCTCGGTGAGATTCATGAGAAAATGACCAGTAAAAGGAAAAAAGCCATCATAGGCATTACATTTTTTTCAATAACATAGTTGGGAGTGTAATAAGTGTTAGATCAGCTGCAGGATTGCTCTCTTCCTTCAGTGAAAACTCTTCTAGTAAAACATTAATTTGAGAAATCAAAAGCAAGGGTTCAAACAGAGCCCACTTCCTGGTTCAAAGCCTGGTTCAGACCTTGATCTATAAACCTCCAGAATTTGTTAAAAGGGAAGACCTAAATTTCTCTGTTATGCCTGGATGTTACAGTAAAGAAAATGTTAGTGGAACATTTTAAAATAAATATTGCGCACTTCCAGGAAGTGAAAGTGTTTGTTGCTAAAATGCAGTGATCTCTCTAACACACACCAGAAGATTTTTCAAATGAAAATACAATATTGAGCAAGCAAAATACTGCTTCATTATAATATATAATTTATCTTGGTGAAGATTAAAAAACCCAACAAATCTGCTACAGAATATGACCAGCAAAGGTTAAATTCTCCTCTCAGATATATCAGTGCAAATCTGATTATAACACTACTGCTGGTAATATCACTCCAAATTTGCACTGGTACAACTTGTGACTGATGTCTTGAAGCAAACATGTCCCCGTGATTTCAAATATCCTTTACCACTCAACTGAGGTGTGAAAACTATCATCAGCAGAACACAGATGTGATTCTTTGGAATGAGAAAAAGCCTATTACATGAAAATAGTAAAACCAGTATATAAGTGAGAAGGAATTTAATTGGAGGGCAGGTATATGTTCTTAGTGTTGCCCCCAATCAGCAGATATAAATCTCTTCCTGTACCTCAGACTTCATGTACTCGAAGCTTTCTTCTGAGAAGCAAGGAGAGTTTTCTATCATTATACCATTAGTAGCTGTCTTAAAAAAATGTTATCATTTTTTTAGATGAAAAACATAAGCCATGAGTTGTATTATGCAATTTCTATCATAAAATCTCCATTAATAGCCTGTCTAATCAAGTACCCAGTTATTTAGTAAAAAAATGCTTTGAATGGTGATGACTTCATGGTTTATGCAGATGTTTAGTAGAAAGAGGCATGAATAGTGTAAATATTAGCATAATAT
>VWZT01003943.1:43700-89426 GCA_013397055.1 Pachycephala philippinensis | reverse complement strand
AGGGTCAGTGTTTCTGCGGTTTATGGGAAGAAGGCATTTTAAGCTGGCTGTAAAAGGGGATGATGTGTCAGATAAATGAACTAAGTGATTAGCTTTGTGAAAAAGCTAAGAAGAAAGAGCAAAGTCTCTCCCCTGACTCTGGTGTAAGATGCAAACTTGGCCAGTCCCTACTTTAGAGCAACAGTAGAGCTCTTTGTCTGGCTTAGCTGAGTCATACAATTATCTCAATAACACTAAGTACCTAGCAACAGCCTCAATAAACACCCATTTATTTGATTAATCAGCCATTTTGAAACAGGTTTGGTAAACATTACCCTTTCACTTTTGGCTCACATTATTAAAAAGCTGCCCACTGAAGCTGCACCCCACGCTATGAATAACCACACGAAACCACCGCTGTCCTGCCCAGCTCAGGCAGGTGGGCTGAGCTTAACCTGGCACTTCCCGTCCATGTCAAAGCACAGAAGGCAGGTAGGGATCAGTGCAGGATTTATCTCGAGTTTTCTAGCCATGGGCTCACAATAAAACTGCTGATGTTAATGAGCACTATCAAAAACTGCACAAGAATTTGGTCGTTGTGAGACCAAGACAGGAAGAAAGAAAAAGCAGAAACTTAAGTTTCCACAAATGTAAACATTAGCATGTGATATTTAAGGATAACTCACAGTGGCTGGAATGTACTTTAAGTGCTGAAAAGGTTTTGAGCACTCAGAGATTGTGAGAAGTGTTTGCAGCGGATTGGGATCTGGGAAAAAATGGAATTTTTTGTTATCATGGAACATATCAAGATTATTTCCAAACTAACACTTAGTGGACTCCTGTGAAAGGGAGGCTGTGAAGCCTGGTTACAGAGCATACAAATATATATGTAAATATATACTTATATTTATATATATATGGATGGATGGATTAGAGGTGCACTCTTCATGGGAATGCTGGGGTGGCAGCACTTTGCTGCTTTTCCCAAGATCTCCAAACAGTGCTGTGCTTGCCTCTTGTGCAGTGATGAGGGAAGTCTTCCTCTTCAAGGAACAGGGAAACTTATTTCACAGGTTCAGCTGAACCCCTATTCTCTTCCTCTCAGGTAAATGCACCATCAGCCTGTATGGCTGGAATGACCTTCCCTCAACCTTTCTGGCTGAAACCATCCTCTTGACCGTGGAATAATTAAGTGTAGATATCTGCTTGCATTGCTACAATAAATAATTATAAATCTGCATTCTCATCCAGCATTTCTTCTCATAACGCTGCCATTATGCCATTTACATTTGGATTGTTTTTCATCAATATACCAGTATTATCCCCAGCATTAAATTATCATGTAGCAGCAGAGGTTACTCCCTTTCCTGCTGATTTTTAATGCTCAAAGAAATAAACCCTTTTTGTAATTGTGCTGAGAACCCAGTGTCATTAAAGCCATACAGAGCCTGCATTTAGGTATGATCGAAATCCAACCTTGCTTAGCAGAGAGGAAAGGAAGGAGAAATAGAGATCTCTCCTGCAAAACATCACCCATCTGCTGGGTGGGGGTGAAGTTCACAGGTGCCCCCTGTTCTCCCAGCTTATCTCAACCACACATCACACCTCTTCATGTTTTTTCATGCATTTACCTTTATGCAGCATCAACCAAGCGTAATTCAACATATTTCTGTAAAAACCTAGACATTATGCCAGAAATAATATGTAGTACACCTGAGACTTAATTAATTACATATTTTTCCAAATATTTCTCTGGGGTAATCTCAGGATTTTTTGTCTCCAGAATTTAAAACCTGGCTAATGTGAAGGTTCTGTGGAGCCTGTATCCTTAGAGACTTCTGAAAACCTGTGTGGAAAAATCCTATAGGCAATCTCACCTAGCTCTGAAGCTGGTCCTGCTCTTTGCAGGGCTCAGGATAAATACCTCCAGTGCTTGTTACCAAGTTGTTTTTTCAATAATTCTCTGAAACTCTGATTCCAAAATTGACATCTGAAGACAACAGTCGTGCCTCAATATACAGCGTGCTCTGTTACACCACAAAGACCCTGGAATAACTTTGATTGGTTTATTTCTCCAAAAGGGGGGAAAAGCCCCTTGGAATGTGAACTGTGGCCTTTGCATCTGTATTCTTGTAAAGCTCAATGTAACGCATGAGGAAGGAAGAACAGTAGCATTTTACCAGGTATGACTACACAGACAATTTTATTATTTGCAGGTAACTGTGTGGGAAGGACAAATGTAATTATTCATCCATTATGAGGTTGCTTTTGCTTTTTATGTTTTCTTGCACATAATGTCTGGCAAGTTGTAAGTAGCACCAATTTTCCAACTTCTTCCATGTTTCCAAGTTAAGGTTCTTCACCCCTCCATTCACAGAAGATTCAAGCTTGACTGCAACAAAACGGGAGAATAAATGCAACAGCTTTGACAGGTGTACACAAGTAATCCCAGTGTCCTTTTTCCCTGAAGAGTGAAAACTTTTCCCTGGGAAGGGTGTTTCTGTGGATGTCATACCACTACCTGAATAAACACACAGAGTACCACAGCACACGCAGGAAAATAAATGTGGTGGATATATTCTGGATGGGAGGAACCTCTGACCAAAAGTGACCATGGTGCAGGAACCTACTTGTTTCTTCTGTTCCCTCCCTACAGAGGATGTTTGTAAACAGGCAGTCATAGGGATATATGGAAATAAAAGGACAGGGAATGGGTATGTGAGCTGTTTTCCTAAAAGCAGCCAAAGTAATTTATTACATGAAATTTAAAAGATAAAAAAAAGACAGTAAGTCAGAGGAAGCCAGAGTTCTCTTAATGGCAATTGAAAATCGTTCCTTTCCTTGCCCACACCTCTCAGTACAGAACACAGCACATTTTAACAGCTCTCTCGTTAAAGATGGTTCTTCAATGCAGAGAGTAGGTTATGCAAGTCAGGGCAGATGTGAAGCGCCGTGCAGCTCTGAGAAGTAACACCTTGGAGTTACACTTTCATTGCGTGATTTCTTCATGAAGAAAACCCCCAAAGTAAAACTTCAGAACATTGAAATAAAAGTTCTGATTTTGTTCTACCTGAAGAAACTATAATAGAGAATTAAAATTTAAATTAAATTCTCCCAGGAAGCTTGGAAACAAAGCATCAAAATTGCAAGGTGAAAAGTTTCTAAAACACAGGAACTAGCCAGAACTTGTTACGTTCCTGAGTGATAAACACAAAGTTCAGCTGATCTTTCATGGAAAAAATATAGTAAATTTCCCTTCTGGGGGTTATATTTACCCAGCCTTTTCAGGCTGCATTATCACCCACTGTAATCTACTTAACTTCCATTCATGAGTCACTCTGACACTACGCTGCTTTTCAGCCCTGCAAACAATACAAAAACTGAGCTCCTAGCTGCAAATAAGGAAGGAATTTAGAACAAAATGTTTTTTATCAATGAAACATATTGACACATGACTATGCTGTTGTCAGTCATACTTCCATTGAAGTTAAAAGGAATAAGAGCAAGCTGATATTTGATAATCATTTCACAAATGTGCTGCATAATCTCTGAAGACCAAGTCCTAACAGATACTGAACACAAGTGATTCTACCAATTAGTGGCAACTACAGATTTGCAGCACCTTTAATAATTTGCCATGACAAAACTTCCAACAAAAAATGTGTATACTAACATAAAAAACACATTTTAAAGGTAAGCATAGTGTATATAGGATATGGGAATATAACATATACTTTATTAAAAATGTTTCACCATTATTTAAAGTTAGAAATAAAACAGTCATGTAATGCTCCTTCATGTTACAGATTTAGTATTATTATAAGCAATAAATACTTTATTAAAGTTGAGGCAACAAGGAAGCATAACACATTAAACTGAGAATTAACCGAGGCACATTTATATACTATAAAGTTGGAATGTGCATTTGGGAGTGGCAGGCTCCCATCATTGAGTTCCTACCCCAGCAGGCAGGCAGGAAAGTCTTTTTAAAAGATGTAGTTCAGATCCACAGTCCTGGGGCGTGAGACTCCTGGAGATAAACAATACCCAAGAGTAGATTTGGTCTGAGTTCAGAGTCTGATCTCCAGGTCTGAGACGTGGTGTCACCTGTGCTCCTGCAGGAGATCCCAGCCTTTCCCTGGACTCTAAAGGGCAAGCAGGCACAGGCATCACGGGGCTCCTTCCACACCTGGACTCAGCACAGCTCTTCATGGTGCATGATTCTTGGGAAAATACCTGCTTGATCTCCCCAAAACTTACCCAGGTAACCCTGGTTTCACAGAATGCTTAGGGACAGATGAAAATGGGGGTAATTTGGCTGGTAATGGTTTGTCTGTGTCAGTAACAAACTGACAAATTATGAAAGTGAATTGTTTTGCCAAAGGGAAAGGTTTAGGAAAAAAAACATGAAAATTGTGCCCAGGTGCTGTGGCCATAGGAGCACCCAAGCCTTTTTTTTTGCACCAGGAAATTCACTTGAGCTTCCTTCCTAGTGCCCAGATGGGTCCTTGCATGCAACCTGCTGGGTTCCTCCTGCAGTTCCAGGTAGGCAAGTTATTTATTACTTCCTCTCCTGAACTGCTGGGAGCCTGAATATACACTGCTGATGTTTGCTTTCTCAGTTCAGGACTTGGCTGCATTTCCAAAAGAGGTGCTGTTTGTTAATGGCCAAAATTATTTTTGGAGTCAATCTCTACATACAGCTAGAAACAATGCAGCAGTGGGGTAGAGATTTCTTGATGTGAAAATGTGACAGTGAGCTTGGAAGTCCTGCCTCAATCCTGCCTCCACACATACCATAAAATGCAGTATCCTTCATATTCTCTTACACCATATATAAAATAATACAGTCCATACACTGTCAGAATACTATTAATGATACACCTTGCACCTTTACTCTCTGAGGGCTTAAAAAACAGCACTGTGCAAACCTGTGCTAACTGAATGTCACTGACCAAGTCCATCAGCAGCTGATCATCCCACTAACCCAGACAAACAGCAGGTTAGCAATAAATAATAAATATTGGGCTGTTATTTGCTGTTTTGACAGCAGATGTCATTTCTGAGAGGAGTTCACCTCCCACCATGATCAGTGTGTTAGGTGAAAGGAGGAGATGGAGGTCAAAGAGCTCCCTGCTCTGCTTCCAGTGCTGAGGCAAGGAGCCCTCCAGGGAACTGTGAGGCTTCTTCAGGCTGCAGGAATGTCTGGGCCATGTAATGACAGCTCATAGGCCATGAAATTTTATGTATAGGGTGTGTGTGATTCACTCCTGGGTATTGCTGTACCCTCAGTGAAATCTCACCAGTGACTGCAAAAGCAGCAGGCTCAGGGATGGAGATGAGCACTTCACAAAATCCCATGTGTGACACCACTCATGGATCAGTTCCAGAAGCCTTTTAAGGAAGCACTTGGGCGGCCTGGAGCCTGCCTACTTGCCCGTCTTCCCAGGCAGGTTTTGCAACTTCCTGGGAACAAAGTTCCGCCAAGGCTGGATGGTTACTGACATCCACTCTGGGAGCCCTTTGGGCTGTGTTTTTGCAAACTGGCCTGGATGCAGCACAAGCACCCCAGGGGCCTGCACCCCACTGGGATTAGACAAAGATTCATGATTTAGCACAGGAAATTGCACAAAATGTGATCTCAGGTCTGCCATCTCCCTCCTTTCTTCTGCAGGGTGGTTTGGAACCCCAGGCTGGACAGATGCTCCTGTGTATTTACACCCTTCTGTCCCAAATCCCACAGCTTCACATGCAGCAACCCACAGGGCCCATTGCCTGCCCAAGCCTTCCTGTTGCTCTCTCCTTGGACCATAGAAACTCTGCTGGAGAACCAGCTCCCTCCCTCCTGCCCTGGGGCACCACCCATCCTCATGGCTGAGATCCCAGCATGAGGAGGGGTGGAGCAGTGGTCCCAGAAAATTGGGACATACCTCAAGCTGGTGCTGCAGAGATGGAATTAGAATAATAGAATATCCTGAGTTGAAAAGGAGCCATAAGGATTATCTGCTCCCACTCCTGGCCATGCACAGGACCAACACAAGAGTCACACCACGTGCCTGAGAGAATTGTCCAAACACTTCCTGAGCTCTGGCAGTTCAAATCCCTCTGAATTGTGGAGGGATGGAAGTGCATGAAAAAAAGAATAAATTATTTTCTTTCCTCTTCACTGCCTTACTAAAAGTACCTGGGCAAACATTTCACCCCTCAGGCTTGCTGTCACTCTTAAGTTCCAAGCCTTCCCACCTGCTCAACACCCACCTATCTGCTGGCACATCACAGACAGAAGGCACATCTTTTTCTACTTGCTCATATTGAGGGGAAAAACTCAGTTTGTTGAAAGATGCTTAGTTGAGAGATGTTTAACCGAGCTTTGTGAAAGAAAAACCTCTTCCAAACAATGCTGTTGGAAAGGTGGGGCTTGCATTTATTATGGAAGATACAAGGGCAGATAAGCAACCCCAGCATGTGTTTTGCAGTCTGGCTGCTGTAGTAAAGTACAATGAAAAAGTCCCTCAACAGCCACCACAGAAGCCAGCGGACTGCCTTTTTTAAAAAGGAAAATCTATCTTTGCTTTAAAAATTCACTCAATGCTCCCTTGATCGCTCTGGCTGCAGGCAATGCTCTGGAACTCCTGGGCCAAGATGGATGTGTCCTGGAAACATCCTGGCTCCCAGGGGAAGGAGGGGCAGTGGGGACTCCAGTGGGAAACTGTGCCACCATCCAGCTGCTGCCCCATCATCGCAGCAAGGGACAGGACCCTGCAGTGCTCCATGACCTGCTCTGCCAGGGTCTCAGCTCTCATAAGTCTGGGCGTTAAATGAAAGGATAGCCCTGGAGCTTTCTGTTCTCAACATTTATCCAGGCTATGCTTGCCCTCTGCCAAAGCATGGCACAAGTGTGCTCACCCCAGTTTCTTCATCGTGTCTATAGGCTGGAAATTACTTACCCTTAACATTTTTTAAATTCCCAATTTCATGTTGTCCTAGTTTTAGCCAAGGCTGTGAGAGGGGTGGAGCCTGGAGCTGGGTGGGCACGTCTGGGTTGTTATTTTACACCGCTCATATCTCTGAAGGGGGTAGAACTAAGGAATTCTCACTTCCGAGGAGGAAGGGGGATGGCTTGCAGTCAGGAAGGAAAAGGTGCATGCAGAGGGTCTGGGGGACAGTTTTTGTTCTTGTCTCAGGGGCTGTGCAGCACCAGCTCAGGTCAGTGAGAAATGTTTTTGTATTTAAATCGCCCTCTTTTTGTATACTTTTGTTATTAATATTGTTGTTGGTGCTGTTACTGTCTGTTTTCTTATCCCATTGCTGTTTCCAGTAAATTGTCCTCATCTCAACTCAGGATTTCTGCCTTTTGTCTCTCTCACAGAGAGAGAAAGGTGGCAGGGAGGGAGCAGCTCTGTGGGGCTTAATTTCCAGCTTAAACCATGACACACATTTACAAGTTACTTCAATTTTAAAATCACTTAGCAGAGTGTGTCCAGCTTTTGCTTCTCCCTTCAATCTTTATTAATAAATAAAATAGGCCAGGGACCATTTGCTTGCTCTGGGGCAAAGCAGCACAGTGCAGCTCCCATCCACATGGCTGAACTCTGTTCCTGCCCCTATGCACTGTGGCCGAGGGAAAATCAACCACAGGGAAAAATCATCATCCTGTGGTGCTCCCTGGCTGGTTCAGGGTGCTGTTGGGACAGTGCTAGGCAGCAGTGATGGGGTCCATGTTAACAGCTGGACACGCCTGTCTTGTGTGCCTGAACCCCTCCCCCAGCCTCATTTTATGTACCAGTATAGAGGTACCTGGGGAGAATTAATTCATCCCAGTTTAGTTCTCTAAATCGTGATGCCTTCTAGATACTTGTAGCACATGCTCCAAATAGCATGGATGGAAAAAAAATTGACAATTTTATTTAATTTATGTCACGTTTTATCTCATTAATTTTCAACTCAGGAACTTCATGGCTGTGGCCAAGCAGGGTGTCAAGCTGTGCAAACTTGGCCTATAGAAGTTTAAGAACTGCATCTGCAAAGCTGAGAAAGACAGAAGAAATACACAGGCAGATGGCTCAGGGGACAGAGCACGCTCAGAGTACAAGGTCTAGGAAAACCTGACCAAACAAAAATCATCCTGACATGTAACACCCACACAGCCACTCATGCTTTCACCATACGGCATCACAGACAACTATTTTTTTATTTTCCTAAGTGATCCTGTGAACATCCTGGAGAAAAAGAAAGCTAATCTGCATCCTCCAATGGTCAAGGACCACAAGGGTTTCTTTAACAGGACTAGATAGACTTGATACATTTTCAGGAAGAAATAAAGCCCTCAAAGACCATTATTTTGCTATTTATTCTTCACTAAACACCTTCATGTCTCAGACAGCTTCAGCCATGGGGTGAATGGGGGTGTGGGCAGGTGGTTTTCCAGGCAACTCCTGCATAGCCAAAGCCCAAGGGTAGGTTCCTATGGTGACTGAGCACTGTAAAGCTTTTTGCCTGGCTCTTGGGAAGCACTTTGTAAAGTAGGAATGAAACACTACTCTGCTTAAAACCTTTTCCACAGGATTTATTCACCTGAGGCCTGGCAAGCAATTAACCAGCTTCATTGCTCCTGAGGCAAGTGATAGGCACTTGAAGCCTAGTGTGTCTCTATTAGTTCTTAGCTGTAACCATTTTTAGGACTCAGAATTGCTAGGGCTGAAAGCTTGGAGATGTATTATCTGTCATTACCTGCATAATTCTTTTTCACAAAAAAGATGGCCTTACTGAACTTACACAGTTATATTATGGATAGCATCCCACACAGCAAATGCATTGTACACTGGTGGCAAAGCGGGCATCAATGTCGTTTATTTAATTTTCTGGCAAAAACAATGAAGAGTCAGATTACAGTTCATGTAATTCACAACGTATGCCATTGAATTCTGAGCCCATCAGCCCCATGCCAATGAAAAAAATTAGCATCTCTAGCGTGGTCATACTAGTTTGAACTGCAGGATGTCAAGATTTAGCCCCAGCATTCAACTTTAAACTTTTCATGTATTAGGTAAAATGGGACCTACTACGTCTGCCAGAGGAGGTGAGAGATGAGCTGCCCCTCTGTTTCCCATGTGGGTTCACCAGGAATCACATCCCCTGACAAACTCCTGCTTTCCAGGCAGATGGTCAGGAAATACCTGGAGACTTCAGGAGCTCCGTGTGCTGCCATAACCTGCCACAAACACATCACCTACCCCTACTCACTGGTGTCAGAGGCCATGTCACCTCCGGGCTGTGAAACACAGGGCAGGAATCACCTGGCACCACGGGCATCGGGATTGCCCCTCTCCAGGTCTGCAGCAGAGCTGGGTCTGTTGCTGGAGCCAAACATGCCCGCAGGTTTTATCTGACCTTTACAAATCGCTCCTGTCACTCCGTGTTAGGAGTCTTCCGAGCACTGACAGGAAAAACAAGTCACCCTGTGAGCAGCGGGACTAATTGGTCGTTTCCTGTGCTTGAAGCATTCATTACAAAGCTCTTTCTCTCTTCATTCAGTTATCTAATATGAGCTGAACTCTGCAGCCTCTCCCTCAGTCAGTCACTAATGGAGTCTGCTTTCTTTTCCTATTTCTGTGAAACCCGTGGAAAATAAAGACCTTTGCAACTGCTTCCTCCTATCCTAACTGTCCTGTGAATGCAGGGTTTTGTGTAGGTGTTGTACTTGACTCAGCTGATCAACACGAGGTTATCATAAATGTCAGGGTCTCTTCCCTAGGAAGGGAGTGTTGCTTAATCATGTTAATTTAATCCATTTTACCATACTTCTAATCTTGGTCAGTGTAGGAGGACCTCTCAAAGGCTCCTGTACCTAACAAGAACACACAGTATCCGTCCAGCAGCCAGGAGTGCATAGAAGAGGTGTTAAACTGTACTAGAATCCTGAAATGGTTAGAGATGTCCTGCAAATTGTTGCTGCTGAAATTTGGTTGTGCGTCCACCTATTTTGCACATAGAATCACAGAATGGTTTGGGTTGGAAGGGACCTTAAAGACATCTAGTTACAGCTCCACTGTCATGGGCAGGGACACCTTCCACAGGACCAGGTTGCTCAAAGCCCCTTCCAGCCTGGCCCTGAACACGTCCAGTGATGGGACATCTGCAGCCTCTCTGGGCAACCTGTGCCAGAGCCTCACCACCCTCACAGGAAAAAATTTCTTCTTAATCTCTAACCTAAACCTACCCTCTGCCAGTTCAAAGCCATTCCCCCTTGTCCAGTCACTCCACATCCTTGTAAAAGGTCCCTCTTCAGCTCTCTTGAAACCCTTTTTGGTACTGGAAGGTGCTGTAAGGTCTCCCCAGAGCCTTCTCTTCGCTGGTTATTTTGACATGCTTACAGTCGAGCTGGCTTTCTCCCTGGACTGGCTTTCCATCAGGAAGGCAGGCACACAGGAAACTCCATCAGCCAGCTTTTGCCTCCCAAATTCTGTTCCCTGGGAAGCATACAAAGGCCCAGGCTGCAGCAATTAAGACATTCAGAGCTGGTGTTGTATTTCACCAAGATTCTTGCTCCTGAAGGACTTTGGGCAACCCTTTGGCCTTCCTCCCTTGCATAAGCAGAGCCACGCAAGAACAACAGGAACATGAGAACCTGCATAGGAGAGACTCCTCCAGTCTGAGCTCTCAGGACTTTGAAAGCCACTCGAGGCCATTGACCGCAGGACGGACAGACAGACAGGAAACTCTACCAACCACAGTGGCTGCTGGCATGAGGCTGCACTCCTGCCCCCTCAGCAGATTCCTTCCTGCCCGTTTCTGATTCATCATCACCAGCTGCTCACATCGTCATGCACTGCCCTGCGTGGCCTCCCTGGTTAGCTGTTCCAGAGGAGGAGTTCCATCCTGAACTTCAGTTTTGGATTTTTTTTCTTTTAATCAGATACACTTTGTTTTGCAAAGATGATTGTAAAACTACTTCATTTTTTTAACAATGAAGTCAACAAGCACTGGCAGATCCTGGTGGTATGTGATGTTTTCCAACCAGTGAGCATTAGCTACATCTGAGTGGGGTCACACCTCACACCACAGGTGATGCTCACTGGGTACATGAAACAGCACAAGGCTTCAACCAAACAAGCCAAAGGAAAAGCACTGCAAGCAGAGTATGACTGATCTCAGGTGTTGCATTCCTTTCTCTTGGTTATGGCCCATCACAATTGATATTTGGTAATTTCTCAAGAAAAGAAAATGACATTTGGTTCAGATTAGTAAGTTCCATGAAACTTTTGTCCTAGTGTCGAAACCTTCATCCGCGTGTTTATAAGATCTTCCTTGTTATCTATGTGCCTCATGTAAGCACCAGTCAAGGTTTAGCTGAACTTCCTTTTCAACATAAATATGATTTTCAAGCCACCTTACAAACTTTCACACTCTGAGGTCACACAGGATGGGGCACCTGAGAGATGCCTCATTCTGGTCAAAGCCACCCATTCCTAGGGATGACCAAGTACGTCATCAGTGCTGTAGGCAGGAGGCAGGGCAGGAAGATAACTCCACCAAAACCCAGCTGTTGGTTTCACAATGACCACAGATGTGGGGCTGGTAACTGAAGAATAATCCTTGTAGGAACAGGCACTCACTCCCATTTTTGCTTCAGCAGTGGTGCCAGCTGCTGAGACTGTATTTAGGATTGAGCACAGATTCTTTCAAACAGATTTCTTTTATCAATTATATGCATATACACAGAGTTTTGCTGTAGGATGATAAAAACTTTTCAGCCTTCTCTCTACTAACTTTTCAATCTTTACTGTAAGGCAACATTTTTTTCTGTTAATAGAGATCTTAAAACACAGATGATGACCTTGGTGGAGAACAGCATTACCACATACAAGACCCAAAATGGATTAGTTGTGTATCAGAGAATCACAGAATATCAGGTTGGGAGGGGCCTCAAGGTTCATCTGGTCCAACCTTTCTTGGCAAAAGCATGGTCTAGGCAAGATGGCCCTGTACCCTGTGGAACTGAATCTCCGAAGTGCCCAGTGCTGAGGAATTCACCTCTTCCCTGGGGAGATTATTCCAATAGCTTGTCTAGACTGTAAGACATCAGCTTCTCTAGGAGGAGGCTGTGGGAAACTGTATCAAAAGCCTCCAAGAAATCCAGGTAAACAATGTCCACTGCTTGCCCCACATCAGCCAAGCAGGTTACTTTATTGTAGAAGGCAATCAGGTTTGTCGAGCACAGTTTGCCTGTGGTGAATCTGTGCTGGCTTTTCCCAATAACATGTTTCATCTGACTTGTGATAGCCCCCAGGAGGATTCACTCCATAACTTTCCCAGGGAATGAAGGAAGATTGACGGGCCTATAATTTCCCAGATCCTTCTTTAAACCCTTCTTGAAGACAGGGGTGACATTAACCTTCTTCCAGTCTTCTGGGATGTCCTTCAATCTTCATGACTTCTCAAAGATTACAGAGAGCAGCCTCACAATGACATCAGCCAGTTCTCTTGACACCCTCAGGTGGATGTTGTCAGGGCCCATCAACGTGCAGGGGCCAAGCTCCTGTAATAGTTCCCAGAACAACTCTTCCTTCACGGACTGTGGGTCTGTGTTTGCTTCAGCCTGGACTTGTGCTCCCAAGGCCTGAGGTCCAGCAGTGCTGGTAAAGACAGGAGTGAAGAAAGTGTTGAGAATCTCTGCCTTTCCAGTGTTATTGGTGTCTAATTCAGCTCTCCTGTTGGACAGCAGGCCAATATTTTCTTTCTGTTTCCGCTTGTTGTTTACATACCTGGAGAACTCTTTTTTGTACGTTTTGACAGCATCTTCTCTTGCCCATGGGGAGCCTGTCCCCATGCTGCTAGTTGGGAGTGCAAAGAGCAGCCCAGCCCTCAGAACGTGACCGTGCTCTTCCTCTCAAGGGGCAAGAGGGGTATGTGATTTAGAGACCCTCAGCTCTGCCACCACCTCCAGACTGCAGGGACAAGCCTTCAGATGCCTTTTTGTACTATGCAGAGCAAGAACTTCTGAAAACATATATTTGTTTTCTGTAATAAACAAGAGAATATTTGGCTCAATATTGTCAGTAATGCTAAAGTGGGTGAGGAAAGGAGGGGGGACAGGAAAAGTGTAAACACTCATTCCTGAAACTTCAGCATACTTTTCAGCCCCCCTTCAGTCCTTGTGTACCCGAAGAAGAACCACAGCACCGAAGATTGTACCATGGTGTTTCTCATTGGTTGTACCTCGTTTAACGTGGATGAGTGCAATGGAAAGGAGATGGAGGATTGATGGGAAGACAAGCAAACTTCTCAAGAGGCAGTGCGGAAATAACATGCGAAGTGCCCTAATTGGCCAGAGGAACGGTATTGGGCAGGATTTATTTTCCCATTTATGAAACTGGGGATCAGTGTAGGAGCCCTCTGCATGGAATAATTTCAGATCTCTTTTTTCTCTAAGGTGTTTCCTAGATCAATAGTAATGCCTCCATGCTCAAGGTGACGTTGGAGTTTATGCTGCCTCATGCAGACAAAACGTGAGGAGCCCCAGGTAACCTTCTATTACTGCAGGTAGGCAAGGAGAGGGATGGTCTGAAATGTGCTACTGGGGTAACAGGAAAACAAGCTGGAGCAGGCATTAGAGGCAGTGGTGCTTGGTAAGGAGGGAAATGAGCTCAGTGCACAAACTACACGCACTTTCTCAGAATAATACAACTTCTCACATTATGGTGTTATGTAAGTTCCTACCCCAGCATAAATTCCCTTTCCAGGCAGGAGTTAGGGTGAGGACACAGCTTCAGAAAGCCTAATGGAACCACAGAAGCTGGCTGAGGATTCCCAGCTTCAGTTCCCAAACACAGGGACATCACTTTCAGCAACACCAGGAAGCTGGACTGCCTTGTTCCCAGTGCCCAGTTCTCCTTGATGTACTCAACAGGAGTCTAAAGGAACCTCAATTATTTATGTGAAAGAGACTTTGCTGGTTGCTGCCTTGCAATGGGACATGTGACACAGGCCTGAAGCAAATCAGTAAATACAGACATTTTCTCTTGAGAAGGCAAGGGTGGGGCAGAGGACATGGTAATTACATGTTCTCCATGAGTGCTGCTTTTCTTCGTTTGCCCAAAGCAGCTTTGGAGAAAGCATTCCTAATTGTGTATTTCTCATTTGCACTGCCTTCTTTGTTCCCCTCAACAAATATTCCCATTAAGAAGGTTTCCCTTTCCGTGGAATCTAACAGCAGTGGGGGAATAAGAGAATCCATGGTTGGTGGATGATGATCTGGGATGCTCTCCTGGAAGCCCTGCTTAGCGTACTGTGATGTCAGCAGTGTTCAGAGGCCAAAGCTCCATGTAGAGTGTCCCTAACAAGTCACACATTCCTAGGGGTTATGCTGCTGTCCTCTTTCTCCTTCTTCTCTAAGCTCTCCAGCTTTACTACCTCTGAGAAGATCTGGAAGGAGGACTTGGAACCTGAGTGCAGGATCAGAGTTTGCTGAGAACTCTGCAGAATGGGACACGTTGGGAGAAGGACAACAGTGATGAATGGGGATTTCCTGTGGAGCAAAAAGCAACAGAACTTGCCACAGTATTTAGCTGTCATCTTGGCAATGAGCAAGGGTGTCCTTGCTCCTCACAGGCCTAAAGTTGTTAGCCCTAAGTCATCTTTTGACATCACCTGCTTTGCCTCAGGTAGCACTGGAATCACGTGGCTAAACACTGGATCAGTGTGAGTACCCCTTCCCCTGCCAGGATGTGCTGGTTCAGAGGCACTGGCTGACTCAGCTCTACCTGTAAGACCTCTGTCCACCATGGTCCATGGAAGTGGAGAAGGTAGTGCCAGAGGAAAAGCTGCAATGCACCTCAACAGCAAAGTGAACATGCCAGTGAAGAGTCTGTTGCACAACGCTGGAGCAAAATGGAACAGAAAAACCCACCTCTTTGGAAACAAGCAGCAGCCTCAAAGGCCTCAGTGTTTGGCTGTGATTTTCCCATAGACGTGTTTTTACAGCTGTGGTTAATGTGTGACTAATCCTCACTGTGCAGTAACCACACAACCACTCCTTAGAGCGGTGCAAGCGCACGGCAGGTTTGGGTTGGAAGTAGAGATGGTAACATCTGAAAAGAATACTGAAAACTGACAACACTTCTGAGCAGGATTCTAATCGCTTATGTCATGCCTGAGAAACTTACAGCCAGGTCCAGTGCATATGTATGTATAACAAAAAAGACAAACCACCTCCCGAGAACAATAAACAGTTCAAAGGCTTGTGTTCCCAGGCGGCTGCTATCAAACATTAACAGCACTATTTGAGCAGGAAGAGCAGACTCAACTAGCACTTTCAAGAGCATATGCAAACTGTCTTTTCCTCCAGTAGTACACTAATAGCAATAATAATAATAAAGCCACATTTTCAGTCTGAATACAAGGCAGGTAATGTTGCTCTGAAGCTGCTGTATTTTCCTCTGTGCCACCCTGAGAACAATAGAACTCCTAGAAGTTCTTGAACCATTTCTCTGTGAAGACTGAACACTCAACTGTTGTTTCAAGTTATTAATAAAAGCAACTTCAGGCCTGGATGTACTGAATGAGAAATGACATCATCAGGGCTGTGTGCTGCATGTAGCTGCACGTACAGTCCTACTCACTCTACGTGACAGTCCCTGAAGGGCTGGCCAGGCCCTGGTGTCCAGTCAGAGGTGAGTTTGAAAGCCTCTGACCATGACTGAGATGATTTTTTATTGCCAGCAAAGTCAGCTTTTCACGTCTTCTCCAGGTATGGACAGATAAGCAATTAAATGGGCCATCTGCTCCCTTGTTTGGATGCATGCCAACTCTTCCTTTTTATGCAATATCTGCTTTATTTTGAGGGGTTCTAGTCCGGGGGGGTTGTTAAAATACGACAATGATCTTTTATGGCCTTTTGAAATTATTTCAGTCTTAATTCCAATTGGTTTGATTTTGTTCTGCACAGACATCCTAAGTTTCAGCACCTTTAAGCTTTCCTCGGCTAAGATTTTGTGTAAGGCAGTCTGTGTGTGTCTGTTAGGATAACAAACCATGTGATTCCTTGTGGCCACACACTGGCACCCAGCACATCACCTGAGCACAGCGGCAGGTTCAAGAGCAAGAGTGCTCATGCTTAGGGAACATCTCCAGAGGAGCAGCCCCTTGTTCCCAGCATATACTACTTCCAAACCTGATGGGAGTCAAGTGCCAGAAAAGAGAGGTATCTCATTCAGAACCTGCATTTCTCAGCTCCTGCTGAGCTTCCCCTGGCAATCAAATGTCTCCTTTCAGAAAGAGATGCAACCTGGTTTGCCACATAAAGGCAACTGCTGTCCATTCTCCAAAGGCACGGGTTCCCAGGCTTTGTTTAGAGGGAGAAATGCACTGGTGGCATCAGCACAAGTTTCTTCCAGGCCCCACTCCTTTCCTCAGTGTCCCTGCCCTCACCTCAACCACCTGCAGCAGCTCTGTGTACAGGAGGAATCCAGCTGGCTCCTGCCTGTGACTTCCAGAGGTAAGGCAGGTGAGATGGGTTTTGGTGGTGGATTGTTTGAGGCTTGGGGGTTTGTGATTGTTTTTCTCCACATGGTATTTTCGAAGGCATTGCACATCAGAGGGGTACCACAGTTGGGGGACCCCTGGCATGGTGGCACATATTAAGCATACCACTCTCTCCCACACAGGTTTTCAGGGGCCAGGAATGCTTTGATGGTTGGCTCAGACAAGTAGGGGTTCATGCTGAGGACATTTTTATACAACAAAGTCACGTGGCTTTGGTTAAACTGGAACAGCTGTGCTCTGGGGTCTAGGATCCATCCAAATCCTAATCTTTATTTTTAAATCACACCTATTTATCCTTAGCTCTATGCCATTTTGAAGTAGGATTTTCTACTTTTAAAAGCACTTAATATTTTCTGACTTTTTAAAATGTAGTGATTTAGTGATTGCCCTTCTCCAGTTCCTGTTTTAATTTCTCATTGGCACATAGTTGTGTGTCCATGCAGACCCATACACATAATCATATGCACATATATACATGTGCATGTGCACAAAGCAGAGTACAAGTCACCTTTTGTTATCATCTCAAAGAATGCTCCAGAAGGCTGCCCATCTGCTTTTCTAGGCTAAAAGAGCAGAGTAAGAAACTAGAGTAAATTAAAAAAAAAAAACAAACAACAAAGCAGGGTAAGAAAGAGGAAGGGTTTTTAACTGATCTGTGTGTTCTTTGCATAGACCATTGGCTGAAGGACATCCCGCTAGCTCAGAAACATTTTATACTGTAATCTTCCTGAGCATCCAGCTTTGTTTTCCATACATTTTGATCTGGCCAATTTTTTTTTTTTTTTTGGCCCTTTTTTTTTTTTTTTTTTTTTCTTGTTCCTGTATTATTCTTTTGCCTAAATTGCTCATCCCCTTCCTTGGTACTGTCCTGTACCACGACAAGCATGCAGACAGCAGCTGTCTCACCTGTCAGTCTGTGTTTTCCTGAGCTGGACAAACCAAACACCATTAGTTTACTGTGGGAAGAGACTCTGTTCTCCCACATAATTTTAATGTTTTTCCTGTGTTCTTTCCCAGCATGAGTTAACCCTAGACCGTGTAGGTGATGGTAAGTAAAGGATTCACTAGTTCTTTGTCTAATGATACCCATGATGCCAACAATTCCCTCTACATGCTGGAAATATTTGCTGGCTACTCCATCCTGTATTGACTTATTTTTTCCTTTCTTGCAGCTACATCACACATAATTATTCTAAAATTGACTAATTCACCTAGCCCTTTCTTCCCCTCTTATTCCCAGGTTAGAACAGAAATTCCTTTTGTTATCCCCTTCAAGCTTGACCTTGTCCTGTTGAAGTTGACCCTAAATGTTACTTGTCAGAATATTAACATATCCTTCATACTCTAAACTGTCGAGGGTGCCCAAATTCCCAACAGCAAATGTAATTCTGTGTCTTTCCTTCCATGTCAGACAGTATTTAGAAAGATGTCCCCAAAATGAGGTCTTTTCTCCCTACTCTCTGCCTTGCAGAGCCTGCTGCTCCTTAGCTCACTCCTCACTTTACAATTCTTCCACTAATCCCTAGCTTCCTCCTTTTGATTATCCATTTTCTGTGTGGCACTGATAACTTGCTTTAGTGAAGTTCAATTACAAAAGATTGCCTTTGACTGAAAAAAAAAAACCCTGCTATCAAAAAGCAAGGTATCTGATTAGTCAAGCACAATCTACTTTTGGTGAATCAATTTTCTATTTTGTCCTGTATATCATCATCCTACCTTTTAATTTCTCTATCCATCAGATCCTTTTGTAAGACCCTGCGTACTGCTGAGGCTGCACCTTTTCCTCTCCTCTTTCCTTAGTGAAGACACTGCACTTCATTTTCTGCAGTAAAATTGCTGTCCTCTAACTTGACAAACTTATTAAAAATTCTGTCCGTCAGGCTTCCAGTTTTATGAGCTAAACACCACCCCAGAATGCTAAGTAACTATTTGGTTTTGAGCCTCTACCTCACCTCTTGCATATGTAAAAGGTTGGGTTTTGTTTTTTTTAGTTTTGCAGCTGTATCAAATGGAGTGAATTTCACCCTGCACCTTTATTCCACTACTCATTTTCATCAATATACACACTAGTCCTGATGAAGACTCAGATAAGGCATTTATGAAATGCCTGACATAGTTTTTCTTCTCGGCACCCCTGTAGAGTGGCCCTCTTTTTTTCCTGTTCTCTATTTCAATTACAAGATTATACAGCCTTTTAGATTTGCTTTAGCTTCCTTTATAGGCCCTAATATGACCTGACAAAGTGAGAATTGTGAGAAGTCCTCCTTCTCTCATAGTTTGCCTTCTTTGACATTCAGTGCATTTACACCCTCCAGCTCATTTTTCCAGAACAAAGAAGGGGTCAAATTTTTCTGCCAGCCACATTCTTTGCATCTCACTTGTGAACAAGAGCAAATGTGATAATTGCTCCAGCATGGATGAAGAAGGAAGTCAGGAAGCACAGTGAACAGCAATGTGACTCAGGAAAACCCAGGCCAACCTGTGTCAGAGTACAGAGGCAGAGCAGCCCTCCTGTAGATAATTCTCTCTTGGTACAACAACATTTCTCTCAAGTGCACACTGAGGATCAGACGAGTGTTGCACTTACAAGGATTTTCACACAGGAATTTCCCACTTCCCTTAGCACTTCATTTTATTCCCTCCATGGCACCTTAACTTCGCACATTATCACTGAGTAGAAAAGGGGAAGCAGAAGTCTTGGTAGCCCCTAAGGTTAGGCACTGCAGTGAAAACCAACTCTGATCTTACACAAGTCTTTTACCCGGTTTAAGGGACTGGCAAAGTGGGCATGAAATGAAAAAGCACTTTTCAGCTGTGTTTAGTTATGGAAGCAATCCTTCAATCCTTTTGCCTGATCTCAAAACTTTCTGATTACCAAGATTCCTCCAAATGTTTTTTGGTTTGTTTTTTTTTTTTTTTTTTTTGGTAAACATAGCCCCCATGGTTCCAATGTAAGCAAGAGGAGTTTATAAACTCAAAATACAGTGGCTAATTTACAGAACAAAAAATAAGTTTCTTGCAGTTCAAAACTTTACAAAAGAAAATAATTATAAAGCTGAAGTGAGACCCACGCAGACAGCAGCTCCTGACTTCCCTGTTTTGTGAAGGGCATTTTCCTCTACTTCTGTGTGCTCCATCTCCTCCCACACAAGCTGTAGTGCCCCAGAGTAACTGATGTTGCACAGCAGAGTACCAAGGACAGGCCTGCTCTGTTCTCCCTCCTTGGGGGTACAATCTCCAATTTGTCTTGGAAGGCAGGTTTTAATAGAAACTTGGAGCTGCCCTCCTACAGTCCTCTCTGCTCTCAAACTCCTGAGGGCAGGAGACGGGGAGCAAGAGGAAGAGCCCTGTGGAAGATTGGCAGCTTTTATCACCGTTTTAGGGATGGTGACATGCTGTGCAAGCGGTCCCAAAATCAGAACCAGCATGAAATGTTGCAGGGCTCTAACAAAGCCATTTCATTCAAGTCTCCACCAGAGCCCGTTTGTATCCCACACCAGTGCCTCCAGCACGAGCAGCTCACTGCAACCAGGACACCCAAGGCAGGGTGGGAGGGAAGCAGGCCACACTCTTAACCTTCAAATGTTGAACTGAATCTCTGTGTCTTTAGCCCCAAAATTCACAGTTGTGTAACTTAAATTCCTTAAAGACCTAGGCGGTCTTAAAAACAACATCTACTTTTTTGAAGTATTATACACATCAATGTTCACAGATCAGACACATTCTTGCCAAAATGCCATTTATTGCAGTATACCTTTACATGGCATACAGATAACCCAATGTTGCATCTTCTGTCAGAACTCATATTTCATTTGTACCACTTAAATAACACAGAATGTCATGTTTGTTTCACAAACTGTCAGTTAAGACTACCAAAATATACAGTTTTTTTCCTTTCCCTCTAACAAGGTTGTGAGGTACAACTGAATTTTACTACTTTATCTTCCTGTGCTTTACAAGAACCATTTCATAGATAGACCTATCAAACATTTCTACATTCCTATACAAAGCAAAGAATTACAGCTGAAATTAACACCGTCTGGTCATTGCATTAACCTATAAAAAATCATTCAGTAAAAAAAAAAAAAAAAAGAAAAAAACAAAACAAAACAAAAAAACAAATTAAAACAAAACAACCCTAACAAAAAACCATAATGGTTGTTGCAGCTTTACTTAAAAAAACCAGCCAGCTACACATATGCACAAGTTCTCCATGTGCATAAAGAAGAGTTTGGAATCAAGACATCTTGGGGGGTTTTTCTTGTATTTGCAGAGAAGGCACCAATTTAAGCTGCATGGCAGCTCAGGAGTGTTCTATACTTCATTTAAATTACACAGGTTTTTAAGTTTGACTGTTAACGTGCAACATTTGTACCAACTGTTGCAATATTCTCCAACATCCTCCGATCATTCCCTCTGGCTCAACAGTACAAATATTTACATCAGTTGTAAACACTCCTCCACCCACCCCCTACCTTCTGCACTGAGTGACAAGGAACTGAAGTGGCAAGAAGTTACCCAAAGGCAGAGCAGAAGTAAGGCTTGCACAGAACACCACACTTATGTTCGCTGGGTTTGAGACACTCTGGAGAACTCCAGAGCCCCAGTGAGGCCCCAGTGAGGCTGACATCTGGCAGCACACTGACCACACACAGCTTCAGGCATCCAGACTTTGCTCAGGAGGTGCTCTTTGGCCCTTACTAGTCTGACATCCCTGGAGTGGCTTCTCTCCAAAGTGCAGGAGCAGCTTCCGAGGAGCCGCTCCAGAGTAGCGAGAGTCAGCACACCGCCTGTTGTATCTGTTTAAGGCCACCTACACTCAGCCTTCCCCAGGCTCATTTCAGATGCTTCTCTACTCCTTAGCTGCAGTCAGGACATGCTGCTTCCCACCTCCCCTGTGGCACAGAGGGCAGACCACGTTGCGAGACAACCACAGAGGTGAGCAGAGGTGCTACAACACAGCCCCGGTCACCTGGCACTGCACAGCAGCACGGGGTGAGATCACCTACAGCAGGACAGCCCAGCCTCGACTGGGCACCCAGGAAAGGGAACGTCTGAGATGAGGCTGCTTGGAAAAATCTACTTCTTACCTAAGCCTTGAAAGAGAGAGGCAGTAGTGGGACAGTCCAACACTATGGGTAAAATTAACTCTCCGCTCAGTTTTGGGGTTCTTGGGGTTTCGTTTTTGCTAGTGTATGTACCAACTGCTTAGGAGCTGGTTCTGAGTATGGGA
Source organism: Pachycephala philippinensis (assembly GCA_013397055.1). Classification (NCBI taxonomy): domain Eukaryota; kingdom Metazoa; phylum Chordata; class Aves; order Passeriformes; genus Pachycephala; species Pachycephala philippinensis. The sequence goes on along the minus strand of VWZT01003943.1, from coordinate 67,672 downwards.
TAATGCTTCCAAAATATAAGTTATTTTAAACCACGTGACAGTCATTTGTTTACCCTGCCCCTCACGCCTCCTTTCGGTAGAGATCAAGTTCAGCTTGATGTTTCATAGGCATTAAGTGCTCCAAATACAGCTGCCAGAAGGAGCTAGAGGATTGCAGTATGCCAAATGTCTGCCCAACACAGCCACTTGTTACACTCAAAACATATCTATGAGTTAAATAGGAAGGATTCCTGCTATACAGAATTTGAGCACTGCTAATTGGTTATTCTTGCTAGCCCTTTCCCTAAATATCATGAGTTTTATACATACAGTGCTCCCTTATCTTCTCCCCACCGCCTGTCCCAGCAGTCTTTAGATAAACCAAAGTGAGTTTAGGAACTTGCAGTCCCAATTCTGTTAAAAAAAAAAAAAAAGAAAAAAAGTTGTGCAAGAAAGCAGGGAATGTTCAATGAATCCAGATCTACTTTGTAGTTATAAAATTTCCAATGGCAAAGTGGTAAGGGCAAATAACCCAATGATCATATGGCTTAAGTTTAATGCAAAGCACACTAGGAGGTCCACGTGCAGGGAGAGAAGAGTCCAAGAAAGATGGAATAAGAAGTGCCCTGAAGATCAGTGTTTATGCATAGAATTCCTCTTGTTTGTGTGGTTTTTGGTATCCTCCATTAGACTGTTTTGGTTCATCCAGTGAATAGCTGCCTTCATCTTTCTTCTTCATTCTGTACAGCATAAATACAACTAGAAACACTGCAAACACCAAGCCTACAAGTCCTCCAGCAATAACACCTGGGAGGGGAGAAAAAGACACACATTACTCTGGATGCCATACTGGATTGCTACTGTGATTTTAAGTTCCAGACTGTTTCTTACCTGTCCCTGACTTAATGACTTAAATTAATTTGTCCTTCTGCCCCCCTCCAAGCCAGTCCCCCTGCCATTACCAAGCACCTGCTCAAATACACCAGCCAGTCCTAGGGACATGGATTTCCCACTGGGCCATGCTGTGAAGCACACAAGGCTATGGTGTTCAACCCTGGTAATTTGACTGAGGCAGCAACAGAGAAATGTTACTGAAATTTTTCAGAGGAGTGAAGGAATAGGTTTAAACAAAGTTGCAGATAAAGCAGTCACTGCTAGCTGCTATTAGCAGACTAGTATTTGCCCCGTTAGGGTTCTGACAAACCAGAATCATCACCCTCATTTCAGAGGTCTAACCATAAAAGGTTGGCTCCCATGCTCAGAGATGTATTTGCAGAACTGCAGCTTCTGCTGCCTGGAGACTCTACAGGAATCTGCTTTTACCAACTAGAAATCCAGAATATCTGGTACCTCCAAGAACTTCTTTTCTGTCCATAATTCCTGAGGCTCCTGCTGCTTTCGCATTCCTCTCAGAGTCAGCCAGTACTTCTGTGCTCTGGGTGGGAACCAAATCCTCCTCTTTAGTCAAGATGAAGTCTCCCTGTTGGGACATACAAGGCAGGTTATTCATGTTTCTCACCATGTCTGTTACTGGAGACTTTCCTCAGCTTTGTTTTTTCTCACCTAAAACCCTCCACCAATGTAACCTACTAAACCAATCACCGTTTTTGACAAATTAACACCCTTTCCCACCAAACCAACTTACTACATGCTACTACAGCCATCTCCCTGGGAAGGGTGTCAGAACTATTAGTCCTCACCGGGTCTCCAGAGCCATCTTCAGAAACCTCCTCGTGTGTAGGAACCACATCCTTTGGAGCTGTCGCCGCGGGCGTGGCAGCGATGTTCCCCTCATGATGGACAGTGGAGTGGGGCTCGGGCACGCCCTCCGTGTCTGGCACAGCAGAGCTGGGGATTTTAGGTTCGACCTCATGGACCACAGCTGAGGCTTCTGAAGGAGTTACATGAACCACGGCAGGAAAGTGAGCAGTGGGGCTTCTCAGTGTTGTTGTGACCACGTGGCTTGTTGGTTTCTCCTCAGGTGAGCCCAGGATGGATACTTCCTCCTTCACAGCCACAACTGGTTCCTCTGTCACTAGATTACTGGTTGCAGAAGGAGATATTACTTCCTTTTCAGTTCGGCTCTCAATCCCAGGAAACGGCTGTTCACTGAAATCCACTGGTGCTGCCAGTACTGAGGAATTAGTTGGTTCTCCTGGGGTTCTCCAGGTGCGAGACTGGTCAGTCAGGGGACCTAAACAAAGAAACAAAAAAATATTATCCTTGGCCAGTTTAGAGACCTATTAATCGTATCTTCAGGACACTCGTCTAAGGAGGATGCCAATTTTCATAGTAACAGCAGTTCAGTTTGTAATTCCTCATCCTTTTCAGTGGAATAAGGAAGGGACAGACCAATCTGCTATTCAGCAATATTTTGTCAGTCATCTGCTTCTCCCCAAGGCAAAAGTGCCTGTCTGGTTGTGGTGAGGTTGACAAGGGAAATCTGCTTTCAGTACACTGGTTCCTCAGGGTGGTTATCTGAGTCTTTTTCCATAAACACTTTTATTTGATTCAGAGCAGTCACACCTTCAGTCTGTACCACATTTGGCACTGATTTCAGGGTCTTAATTTCTGCAGAGTTTAATCTAAAATATAAGCCTGGGCCTGGAAAGAAGCAGAAGAATACCACGCTTCAGCTTTCAATAGCTTGCTCTTTTCTCACTGGCATCCCCTCAACTTCAGCACTGAGCACCAAAGGTCTCTCTCATGCAGTTTAGCAATCATTTTTATACACTTCTTCCCCTACCCTAAATCCCCTTTATCACTTATAAAAAATTATGGCCCATGGGAACATGCACCTCTGATGACAGATAAAGTTTGCACTTCATACATGTTGGTAGGCTGGGATTTACACACCCTCAAACGTTATCTCCTACCTGCTCATAAAGGCCTTGTTAAGATCTCTCTTCCCCATGAGTAAAGAACCACTCCAGTTTCATAACATTCTTCACACAACATCTCCCATTAGCAGTCACATGGAGTCTACCTCTGCTTCTGCTCCCTTTCAAGTCTCCTACAGCTCATTTTCTACTAATTGTTAGTATCTCAAGGAATACAAGATTAATAGATTAGGCCCTTTCTCTGCTCCCAGCTCTCATATTCTGGGTTGGGGGTGTGTGTTTGGATTCCTCCCTCCACCCCCCTTCACTTGGGTGCTCACTGAGATCTCGATTGCCACATCCAAGAAGGATCAAGCACTGACAGTACAAGTGCTAATAACTCACCTGCACCTGAACCTGAGAATGCATCGTCTTCATCACCAGATGAATCAAGGTCTTCAGGGGGAAGGTTCAGATTTGTAGTTTGCTTTAAAGAGAAGAGCAAAAAGATGAGTCAGTGGTGAAATTGAAGTTATCATGTTGCTTGCACAGAGTCCTCTGGGGCTTCCCAGAGGTCACACAAACTTTCTTTGTTCAGATTGCATTTTCTCATCTGATTGCATTTTCTCATCTTCCCTCATTCCAGTTCCCTTCCCCAAAAGAGTAGTTCTGGTCAGTCTGTTTGGTGTTGGAAAGGTCAGTTGTGCTGTCTCCCTTCTCTGCACTGCTTCCAGGCTGCAGTTCCTTTGGGAAAGAAGAAAGCAAGGAATCTGTTCTGTGCTGCATCCCAGTAGCAGGCAATGCTCAGTCCTTAACAGCCTGTTTCAGGTGCTGACTGCTCACGTCTTCCCTATCTACCAACCACTCCATCTGAAAATCACTGCATTAATTCCAAGGAGCAGAAGGGAAGGGGAGGCAGAGTAGTTTGTCTTCTCTCCCTTTCTGACTCAAATACTGTGCATATATCTGAAACTATAGCACCTAGCCAGAAGGGGAATCAAAGTTCCTTTTTATTAAGTGTGGGCACTCAAAATAAGCCCAGAGATAGAAACCAGCCTTCCCGATGGAGAATAAGCCCAGAGCTTTGTCCATTTGCACTCCAAGGAATACACTAACCAGCACAGAAATTCAGCTGCTGAAACAAGAGGCCAAACCCTTGTTCTATGGCACTTGTTTGTTAGAGCATACAACATTCAAAGCTGTTCAGGATCTCCAAAGATGACAACACTCTTTTAATGTTTACTAATTTACTAATTACAGAGTGATTACTTCATGCATCTTGTTGGCCTGTGCTGTGTGCACTTAGTGCTCCTATCACTACAACATGGCTGACTCTCAGCTCATGACTACCCCCAGGTTTATTTCTGCAGGGCTACCATTACCTAACCAGTCATTTTCCCTTCTCAAGTTTCAAACCAAAGCCCTGTAAGTCACTTCTTCCAAATTTCATCTTTTTGACATCCAGCTACATTCCGTGTTTTCACAAACTTTGACTTCTATCCCATCCTCAAGTCACCTTTGTCACCCCTTTCCAGCACTACCATCTGCAAGTTTAGATGCCGCATTGAATCATCCAAGCTCTGCGATCCCTATGATCCCAAGAAGTGCAAAGTCTCATTTTATTATGCAAAAAAAGGACATACATTTTTGCCAGCTTTGCAGCCAGGCCCACTGTATTTCTCTAGCTTGCATAAACACAGCGTCACTTAAAAATGAGTATAACACTCATCCTCATCCCCATCCCAGGAAGAAGTTAGCCAGCACCAGTATGTACTGTCAAAACAATCCAGCTCTGTAGTTGTCGCTGTATTACCTACAATGGATGTGTTTATTGGTCTTATCTCCTTCTCAGTCTTTTTAAGATACCAGGTTTATCCAGTTTTCTCTGCCTTCCTTAATACCTTATCTATTCCTCACATTTCCACAGAACAATCGGTTTCCAAGGTGGTTAACTAGCCCATTAGATTCCACCTCTCTGAAGACAAGTACCCAAACTGCCACCAGCCTATTCAGCCCCAAGATCTTACCCCTTCTAGGCAATTATTGTAGTTACATGATTTTTTTTTTTTAAATAACAAGAAAGTAGGAAAAAAAACCCCTCATATGGACATAAATTTTTTTAGCTCTTTTCATCCCTACTGAAAATAAACCCCCAAAGCACTATACCTTAACCTTCTGCAAGCATATTTCTAGAGTGAATTGCCCTTCGATCTCTTGCTTAACTGCAAGTCATGAGGTAATCTGGATTTTTAGATTTGTCCCTGCTTGTTTGCACTCTGCTTTTGCACCCTTCCATGGAAAGTAGGTCAGATAAGTACTTCCCGTGTGTTTTCCTTCTTGTGTGGAAGGGCAGTGACTCACACAGGCTGATCTCACTACACTTCAAATATTAAAGAGTACGAACTGTCGGTGCATAAAGAATAAAGGAGGAACTGCCAGGCTGCCCAAACTCTGCTCCCTCGTGTGCCCTTTCCAGTACGTTCAGAAGATAAGTGAGGCTTTAGAAATTGCACCATTTTTGTTCATGGGGGGTTGGGGATCATTTTTCTCCCTCACTTCTCACACCAGCAGTGGCAAGCACAAACCTTTGTTCTTCCACTCAGCCTGGCTGAGTGCAGAAGGGGAACGTGTTGCATTCTCCTCCCAGTGGGAAGACTTCCTTGAAGCAGCTAGAAAACAAACTCTTCAGCTTTTTATTGAAGTATGGGACTGCCAATACAGCTTAAGATTGTATCACCATACACCTTCAGCTAGGATCAAGGCTGCCTTCCCCCCAAACCTGAATATTCAGGGGTAGCTCATACAGATTTCTAACAACACCTGGACAGACTGATCATCTGCAGACCTCAACAACCCTCCTGAACAGATCACAGTCTGTCAAGAAATAAAAATGGCAACTCTTGATCTCGACTATTGAGCCTGCACCCCTTCCCCTTGTGGGGTTAATAGGTGATGCCTGTTCAGTTGTGCCACACTTCCTTTGTTCTTACCAAGTGTGTCCAGCTACCCTACCCTTACACCTCCCCTCACACCTGAGCTCTGAGCCCCTTCCCAGGCTGCTGCAAACTCTGCTTCTCCATAGCCTTTGTTATGTACCTGTTTGATTCCTAGTTTGATTTCTGTGTCTGAGCAGGGATAGTGAGGTCCTGTTTGATTCCTAGATTGATTTCTGTGTCTGAGCAGGGATAGTGAGATCCTGTTTGATTCCCAGTTTGATTTCTGTATCTGAGCAGGGATAGTGAGGTCCTCCTCAGAGGAGGGAAGCCCAGCACAGCCCAGTCTAAGCCAATGCAGACCCATGGTGTTCCAGTGCAGAGCTGTCCAGAAGCTGCTCAGCACCCACCCTCCAAACACAAAGGCAGACTCAGACCAGTCTGGGTCCCCTGAGGCTGGCTGTTGCACTTCAGAGAATAACAGAAAACACGAATCAGGATCAGTAAAGTCTGCTTTCCACAGTTTTATATGAGAACTTAGTGAAGTTACATGTCCCAAAGTGTCTTGTCCCCAGCTGCTCCTCTGGGCATTGTGGTACTTCCCTTTGACCAGGCAGTCTGAGGCTTGGGATCTGAGAGGGACTTTCTTTGGCCCAAATACTCAAGGGACAGTACAGGATTTTGTACATGTGGACAGCAGTCAGAATACCCACAAAGTGCTGCAACTTCATGACATCACCCAGTTTCATGACACACGAGCATAGGAACATTTCCCCAATTTATGTAACTGTATGGTTATATAAAGACTACATTTCTTGCTCCATAAATTACAGCTTCAATGGGCATAAAAGACAGTAACCTCCTCCACAAAATACAAGTACTTCAGAAAGGCCATGCTTCTATAATGATCTGCTGCTGAGGGATTTCAGACACAGCAAGGTTAGAAAACACTGACTCAGGACAGTGTCAGAAGGGACTGAACTAATTTGGGTTTGCATCAGGAAGACAGACCATGCTGTTCAAACAACAAACACCTCATGGTCAAGGTTTTTCCGTGACCTTTTATTGAAGCTGAGTTACACCAATGGGAAAGGTTTTGATTAGCCAAGAGGATTAGGGGCACAGAACACTGGGTTGTGCTATCATACAAAAGAGCTGAAAATAAATTCCAGCTTAAAACAAGCTTACTCTGCCTTTCAGACAGTGGATCCTTTGAAGGATCTCTGATGGTGTTTCACGTACTCTAGTCAAAAACCTTTAAATTCATATTGTGCACCTACAACATGTTGCTTTTTTACCATTTAACAAGCTTGTATGGTTTTGTTGGGGTTTTTTTAGCAGCTCAGACAACTGGTTGGAAATACTTGTCCAGTCCTTTTGATTTGCTGCCACTGAATTCACTTCCATGTGAGGCATAAAATTTTTAACAGTATTTTTGATATGCTTTAACCAGTTCTCATTAACCAGTGGAAGACCCACTTCCCCAAGGATCAAAGCAGCCTGTTTAGGGGAAACCCTGGGGTGACTTAGCTTCTGCTCTTGCTGAGCACTGCATTGTTGCAGAACAATAGTTATTCAGTTCTGCTGGGACAACCAGAAAGCTGCTTAGTGGCATCTTCAATTTAATCAACAATGGGCCAGGCTTTCACAACTCATTAGCAATATTATTGGATCCAGAAGTCTGACATAGTCCAGACTTTTTTTTCTTTTTTAAAGTATCATTTTTAACTATTCCTCATTCTTCATCTTGGTCAGAGTCTCAAAACACGAGTCCTTCAGTGCTTGTCCCATCAGCTGCCACAGAGCTCCCCCCTGCTACAGCAGAGATCTGAAGTACTCCCTCATGATGAAGGGGAGATTTGTAGTTGATTAGTTGATCTAACCCTGCCCAAACTGGGAACCACATTTATTTAATTTGATACATGTAAAAGGAAAGAGCTTTTCTCAAATTGCTCTTTGAGGTAAGCAAAACCACTCGCTCTGCCACAAGCTGCTACAAGCCCTTAACTAGATTAAGGATGATTTGTATCCCACTCTTATTAATCCTAGTTAGTGATCTGCAGTGTCAAAAACACTTGAAATCCTCCATTATCTGAATAAAGCTGTTAAATTTGCACATTTATTTCTCCTAATAAATCCCTCTTACTCAGCTGAAAAGGAATGAACTGTAATGAGCTCTCCCACCTCAAACACCTCCCTAACCATCCCGCGAGAGCATTCCAACTGCATGGGAAGGAAAAACAGTGGTTTGCTCTTGTTTAAGAGATATATAAGAGCGAGACAAGCATTTGCCCTGTAATTTGGCTACAGTAGAGCATCTAGAAGAATACTTTCAAAGGATTTGAACAATTAATTCTTAGATACACTCAAACAGAAAGGTTTGTCTTTCACCTTTTCCTACACACTGAAGAGCAGAAATGCTATCTGAGGCAGAGCAGCCTGAAGAGCTTCTAACCTCAAAGTAATATTGTTATTAGTGTGGGGGGAAGACAAAACCACCTGCTGAAGGAAACTTTAGCTTTGTTAAACCTTGATATTCTGCAGTTAATAGCCCATGCACAATTAACTCCAATCCCAGATGTCCATGGTCTGGAAACAGCTTAAGTGGTTAAGGGGGGAAAAAAATTAAGAAAAAAACCACCCAACAACAAAAAGAATCCCCATATAAAAACCACCATCAGCATCCTCACCTATCCCCCTTCTTTTGGGCTGCTGGAATTAAATTGGCCATGCACACCTTCACTTTTAACAGTCAGCCATAAATTCTGGAATAGCTGAAACAGAGCTGATGCTTTTATATGGCAAGTCAAGAGTGAAGCTTGCATGCAAGTCTGTTACATCAGAACTCAGCAGCAGTGTGGCACCACCTCCCCTAAGTTCTCTTGCAGTTGTTTCTCCTGCTACTCCACTGCCCAAAACAAACCCTGGTGCTGCTTGGTGACCATGAAGGTTAATGAAGTATTTATCTTCCTAGAGGAGCCAAAGATGCAAACTAACAGCACAGGCCAAAGAGTGCAAAGACAGCTACAAACCACCCCACAAACAGTCCAGGAGCTGGACAGCCTAGATTTAAGCATTTTACATTTTATCCGTGGCTAGTGTTCCAATCAAGGACTGCCTTGATGGCAGAGTGGTTGGAACTAGGTCAACTTTATGGTCCCTTCCAACCTAAACCCTTCTATGTTTCTACAAAGTCACCAGCACTTCTTCCTTCCTTGTGCCCTCCCTGTTTCAGATGGTGGTGTTCCCCTGTGCCCTCAACAACCTTTTGATGTGTATCAACAAGCATCCCCACCCTTCCATCCATCAATCTGTGTCACCTGGAGCAAGGGTGGTTAGTGGCTCACAGAGTGCTCCTCCCAAAGGGAAGGAAATGGAAAGTAAAGGATGCTCTTTCACTGAGCAAGGCAAGCACCATTTTAGCAGAAAGGGGTAAGCAAGCCAGTTAATCTGGCTGCTTGTCTATCAGATCATTATTAGTATAAAGAAATATGGAAAATCTCAGTTAATTGCATTTTATTGGCCTCCTCTTCTATTTTTGCCTGGTGACTTGAGAGAAGAACTATCTTCGAGGGAGAAATCCTGGTTGTGTTTGAACTCCCTGACCATCACACAGTAGCTTCCTCCTGGCACTCAGCTCTCAAAGGCAGCAAAACACCTTCCAACAGCTGCTCAAAACAGGATGAGAGGTCTTAGGATCTATTCCACTATGGGCAGAACAAAACAGACTGTAGACTGTCCACAGTTCACTAGGCTTTGATCCTCCTTTTCTTCAAGCTCTAGGAACATACCCTGATCCTTTGCACAAGATGCAGTGGCCAAGGAAGAGCACCCAGCTACTCCACAGGCAGAGCAGCCCGTGTCCCAATGCTTCTAGAGGCTTCACACTATTGCCCAATCAGCTTTACATTTTCTCCTTAGTGTGACACGGCAACTGTTTTAATTAAGTAGGGCAGAAACACAGCAATCAACGTGCCAAAAGCAAAAATGAACCAGCCTGTCGCCATCAGGTTGAGTTTCACGTTGTACAGCAGGTCCCTTTAAACTCCCACCTCCCACAAGAGCATGTCACTTCATGCTTCCTGGACCATCCCCTGCATGTCTGTTTGTGCACTCTCATGGTGAACCAGATCAGGGAACTGGTCTTGTTAAACAAAACAAAAGAAAAAAAAAATAAAAGAAAGAAAAGAAAAAAGAAAGGATAAAATATCATGCAAAGAATTTTCCAGCAGGACCAGTTTCCCAATCCTACTCAGTGCATGAATGCACAAGTGTTTGTGTTGGCACAGGGCAGAGCGTGGCAGCCAGGGCTGCTTAAGCATTCACACAGACTCACAGCCTGCGCTCTGGGATGCTGACACTCATTCCCCAGCCCGCCATGCATTATGGAAATGCACATCACCAGACTGCAGGCAACACGCAAATCAGAGGCTGACTCAGAGGGCCACACAGGTTCATACAAAAATGAGCAAGGACAGGGGCTGTAGGGAGTTCTGCAGTATTTGCTCACGATGGATAATGTTTGTTCCAAGGTCTGACAGCAGTGCTTTTGAGTCCTCCCAGTCCTCCTGGGGGTAGGAGTACACAGTAGCAAAGGCTAGACAGAAGTCTTGTTCGAATGGGAGCAGTTCTTCTTTCATCCTGGGCCACCTGAACTTTACAGGACACGCAGTGAAATTGCCATTTAGTGCTGGACAAAGAGCACATTTAACACCCTTCAGCAGAGAGGGCTGAGCAAAGCTGGAGTAGCTGGGGTTGCAGAGGGCTGTGGATCCCACAGCAGGGGAAGCTCATGGCCATGCACACGGCAGCAGGGACAGCACACCAGCTGTGCACCGGAGTCCTCTGTGCCAGAAGTGCACACAGCACCGTGCCAGCTCCGAGGCAGAAGAGCTCAGCTGCCTCTCACCTCCCTCTCAGCCAGCTCCACTCGGAGCCTCGTCAGTCCTTCAGCAACACAGAGAAGCGAGTCACAGCCTGTGCTCCTGCTTTTTCACCTGGACAATATATCAGGCAAGTAAGTTACTACACGCTGCTTTCACTCTCACCAATCTGCTCCTTCCAGTCAGGCAATGCAGCCCAGGCCAAAAACTGAATCTCACTGCAGGTCAACACATCCACAGACGTGGCACACAACAAGCACACAACTTCACTCTGTATCAGCAACAGGCCGTCACAATGCGGCCAAAAGTGGGGTCCCTTTTGTCTCCCACGTTCAAGGCAGACTGTGCTTTGAAGATGCAGTCTAATGAGAAAGCTCATTTCCCTGCAGCTAATCTCATGAGAAGCAGCCAGTTCAGTTTTATGTTATAAACCACTTTTCTTTAAAGATCCTTCCCTGCAGCTCTTTAACATACTTGATAGTTCAGGCATTTGTTTCTTGAGCTAGCACAAGAAAGCCACAGCCAATGTATAAGCTCAAAGGGTTGTGCAAAGTAGGTGCAGCTCACTGAGGCCATTCATCCTGGGAAATTAATTTCAATCTACTTCAGCTGGCTTGAGAGATGAGCAGTGAGCTGCCTAAGTCAAGACCAGGCAAACCTAGCTTGTCTTAAAACCCTCTGATTTAAAGTCACCAGCACTTCTTACTTCCTAGTGTAGCAAAACCAGCAGAGAAGGTTGATTCTTACAGCAGCAGCCACTTCATGTGCTTGTTTAGAAAGGAACAGACCAAGAATTGCTTGGTTTCAGCAGAGGCTAGAGGTGGGCCACCCACCCCTGAAACCTGACAAAGCAAGGCTAAAGAGAGGAGCATGCTCTCTCTTTAGCAGAGAGCAGAAATTCTTTATGAAATGGAAACCTATCCAGTAGAGGACTCCAGCAGCCCAAACCCCGTTACCCATGCATACATGCATACATGCATACAGCACAGATAAATGTGACCCTCTTGCCAGCAGAAGAAATTAGAAGTGACAGCATCTAAACCCCTGCTGCCTTTTCCTCCTGCACACATGCAGCTGTGGAGTTCAGGTGAGGAAGAGCAACTCACCTCACACAAGGCATCAGCAGCCACAGCCACTTTAAATAAGAGACTGGACTTTGCAGTGTTGCCTCTAGCACATATAAACACACCGAGCTTATGTCTTCAGCATCCTTTGCCAATTATTCCCAACCAATTGACCTGTGGGGGAGGCAAATTCCTTCCCTTGCCCCATCTCTTGACACCCACTTACCCTGTTTAGGGATCAGCACTGAGGACTGTCATTGCAGTTAAACTTGCTACAGAACTAGAGTTTCTGACAAGTGCGACAGCAGGCTTGAGATTGCCTGATTGCTCCTTAACAGCATGTGTGGGCTGGAGACGCCAGTCTCCTCTCTCCATGCACCTGAGAAACCACCCAGCTCCCAGTGAAGCAGACCAGTTGGCATTACAGCCCTGAGGCTGCTGAATGGAGTCCAAGGCTGGGTTGGAGGGAAGAGCTGCAAGCCTCATTTGTTCCATTTGGGACTGGCTTCTCCCAGCAGCCCTGTGAGCTCAGAAGGGTCAGTGTGTGAGCCCAGAAGGGTCAGTGTGGGGCTGTCAGCCACATGCCAGGATGCTGAGAGGCTCGGCCCTGCACGCTGCTCCTGCCGAGGCCACGGCTGCAGGACAGAGCAGGAGCCTGCAGCACACCAGCTGCAGTCAGGACACGGCACAGGCAGCTCAGGAATTTGGGTCCCACAGCAGCACAACTTGCTCTTGTCATCTTCAGCCACTCAGCTCAGGAAGTCCCAGCTCAGCAATCAGAGGTGTGGCTACAGGAAAGCAAGATGTGGTCTGTGGCATCTCAAGTCTTCAAATTAGGCTGGTGGCACCCTGTGCATGGCTGATGCCTCTCAGCAGCACCAGGAGAACACACGTGCCCCTGGCCTAGGGAAGCCTGTTTCCTGGAGACAAATGCTGTGCAATTTGGCTTGTGGAACTACTACCCATTTCAAACAAGCTCCATGCCAGCTTTTATGGGATCAGCAAACTACCACAAGCAATGATGCAGCAGCACAAGTGCTCTGACCTGAGCAGACGTGGTCCCAGAAGTCAAAAACCACCTCATCACTAAGCTACACAGTATTCTGAGGGGGAAAGAAGCTGTCCTGCTTCACCTGAGGAAGGGAAGCCAATATGCAGCCAGGAACAATTGTCAGACAACAGTAAATACAACAGCCTTCAGTGTCCAGACACGTGGATAGGAAAAGACTCAGGTTCTTATCTCAAGAGTTTCCCTCTTCTCCACCCTGAACTCCATCAATTACCTAATGTAAGATATGCCAAGGAGCCAGGAGACAAAGCTCCAAGATTTCTTGAAGGATGATAGAAACATTTTCCGTCTATTACTGATACATAGATGTTTCTAATTTGAGCAAATTGCTTGCAGCGCTATCCTAAATTAGTGAAATCCAAGTTTCAACTTCATCCAAGAAACCCCTAGTGTACCAAGCTAAGTGTACTCAGGGCAGGACTTGTGGTTCCTGGCAGCTAGGATGTTGTTTAAACCTCAGCAGAAAGATGAACTTGCAACCCTGGAGTACAAAAGGCCTCTGCTAAAGCCATTGGTAAACTGAAGTAAGACTACTTAAACTTACAAGTACTTGGCCTTACAACAATAAAAAAGCTGACCAGGTGTTCAGTTAGTTACACAGAGTTACAGTGGAACTGCCCAGACAATGTTTTATAAGAGGATATATCCTACAGCAACCGGATATGCACAAGACTACAAAAGTTACCTTCTATTTGCTTAAACTTCAGTGACAGAAACACCTGCCAGCTGCAAGGCCTGTTGCTATCAAACTCCGCTCTATCTCCCCAGCTGACCTGCTCACGGGTTACCTTACGCAAGTTACATCAGCTCCTTCATATCATAACAACAGCCCACACCTCAAAAACCCAAGACAAGGCCTTCTTGATTGCTTTTGTAAATTCCACATTTTCTTCAGAGGGATGCACAACGAAGTCTCCAATGCTTGTGAAATTATTTTTGCTAACAGTAGGTATTTTCCATACACACATCCGTGTTCCCTTGGAATGCTGTATTTCACTACAAATCTCACACCCAACTTCTCAGTTGCAGCATCACCACCAGCCTTCTCAACCACAACCCCCACTGAAGAGCTGATGGATCAGGGAACTGGAAGCACCCAGAAGGAGCTGCCTGGCTTGAACAGGCACCAGCCCAATCTCTCTGTTACATGTGCACACCAGATGGCAGGATCAGGGACATCCCACAGCCTGATCCCTTGGTGCTGTTACTTGTCAGTCTGCTACAGGAGACCTTGACTATTTGCAAGGGAGCTACAGAAGTGAAACTTGGGCAGCAAAATGAGCCAAGAGTTGGCATTCCACAGCACCCTTCTGATTCAGTCATAGCTAAGCTCCAGCCAGTTCTCAGGGACTCTGTTCTTGCACAGCAGGGCTCCCAGCAGTCTGTTAAGAAGGAACTTGGAAGTCTCGATCAGCAGCTAGTGGCTGGACTCACACAGACCATGCAGGCAGCTTTACGTTTTGGGTTTGACCCAATGCAAGGCAGTTCCTGCACCTTGGCAGGTCTTACACCAGCACGCACTGGACTCAGTGATCCTTGTGGAGCTCCAACTCAGTCTATTCTACAATTCTTGGTGTTCTTTCTTTGTTTGTTTCTACGGCTCACCATAGCCAGCTCCCATGTGATGAAATCAAGTCTCTCCCTACATTATGGGGCATGCTATCACATCTGTTTCACCCACAGGATCTCGGTGTTGGCTGAGCTGAGGTTGTTTATAGTGCAGACGTCATCCCTGCTAACAGACACAGTTACACCGCCACGGCTAAGCCATTCACAAAAGGACTGAAACATCACCACATGCAGGAGGCACATCTCAGGTCAGGAATACCCTGCTCCCCTATCCCAAGAGTCTTCTCAAAGAGGCATCTTTCAGCACTACCCCCTCCTTCTACAACAGTCCTAGCAGCTGCTGAAGAAAAGCAGCATGCAAGTGTTTTGAGTGCTACCGGTCTCCTTGGAATGCTGCTTGGAATAAGCAGCAGTGGCTCAGATGGTCTTTGGGCACAGGCTGGACCACATTTCCCTGAGTTATTCTGAGGTAGAACACAGTTCAGACTGCATAAATTCCCTCCGAGAAACCTGAGTGCTCACAACCACTGGGGCACACAGCCAGTGATCTACCCATATAAAATGGTACAGATCAAGCTCACAGTGCTTCCTCCTAGGACACTACTGCTCGCTGTGTTCAGGTTTACAAAAGCAGTGCTAATCCTGCACACACTACAAAGTTCTAACAGCAGTTGCTTGCTGACACCAGTTGCCCCATTCACAGCTAAATTGTGCAACACCTCAGTGAGATTATGGGAGCTGACTGGTGTACTTCCATGCTGAGTCACGAGGGTGTTGAAGTATCATTTCAGTGATGAAGCACCAAGTGAAATCCTCCCATCAGAAACAGTCTTAAAACAAACCTGCTGCTGCAATTGTGCTCCAGTCACCTATTGTTCCACTCATTTAATTAATGGACATTAGGCATTTCTTGGCCAAACACCTACTGGATTAAACTAACTCTGACCTAGTCACCCAGTTACACTGTTTGGTACCACATCTGTACAGCAGAGCCCTGAATAAGGGACTTTTACAAAGATAAATCAGAGCTTCCCTTTGATCTCAGCTGTTATCCAAGTCTCACCTCATGCCTTCATTTTTGGGCATACAGCTTGTTCACCTTTCTTCCCCATGGCCTTCTTTCAGAGCAGTCACCAAATCAGGTGGGGGCAGTTGAGTTTAGGGGGAGATGCTACCATGTTTGTGCACTCTAGGTGCTCTCCTGCCTCATATGGGCAACTGTAAGATTTTAAGCTGTGATTTGGACATGCCTGTGTTTTACACATCTATACTGTGAAGAGACAAGAGACAGCACTAATGCCACCATTGATAGATTGACAGGCATGAAGTCAAGTCAATAAAACGGTGCTAAAATTGCAAGGCAAGGTGACTTCTTTACTGCCAAGTTACTCCTAGCACAGCATGTCGCTTAGTTCACTTTCTTCCAAGAAGTACCATCCGGATAGCCAAGATACTACATAACAACAGATCAAACTTGTAAGACACTTCTTCAAACATCACTGAGTTGAAGATATTTCATATATATGAATAAACTTCTGGGTCTACTCACTGACTACCAACTCTAGCCAGCACATCATCCCTCTAAATAAAGCAGAGCACAAAATGCTGAAGGACCACTTTATGGGCCAAGTCTAAAAGCACGGGCTGAACCACTGTCATGTACCAGCACCATCACAACAACACTGAATGGTGTCCCAAGTGTGTAGTATTCACCTCACAATCCTCAGCCAATTGATTATACAGGATTTCTCACATAACTACACTTGCTCATCTCTCTGAAGTATCCAAAACAGGTTCAGTTTGCAACAGAAGAGTTGTGATCTTCTATTGCGAACTTTCACTTTCTTTTACTGGATACTGCAGTTTTCTCAACTTCATAATATTCCGGGCCTGCAGCCAGAGACCCACTGGCTACATCATACTAGTAAATTAAATAGTATCAGAGAACATCCCCAGGCACGAGAACACAACCAATACCATCATATTATTGGAATGATTTATGGCATAGTTTCGAGCCCTGCCAACCAGTATGCCCCCAAATATGCACAGGAAGGTTCTCAGCAGGCAGTCTGGTGAGGAGGGTACATTACATGACAGGTCAGAAAATTAGATTTCCTACACAATTGTGACTCTAGCATTTAAGCTGGCCACAGGACACCTTGTGTCTAACGTGCTTTACTGTACTGGGTTTGTGTGGCAAGATTTTGGTAGCAGGGGGACTTACAGGGGTGACTCTCTAACAAAACAGAACTCCCCCATGCCTGACAGACCCTGTGCCAGTGGCCAGGACAGACCCACTGCTGGCCAAGGCTGAGCCCATCAGTGACAGTGGCACTGCCTCTGGGATAACGCAGTTAAGAAGGGGAAAGAAGTTGTTGCAGCCAGAGAAGAGAAGAGTGAGAATATGCGAGAGCAGCAACCCTACAGACACCCAGGTCAGTGAAAAAGGAGGGGCAGGAGCTGTTCCAGGCTCTGGAGCTGAGATCCCCCTGCAGCCCCTGGTGCAGCCCATGGTGGGGCAGCTGTGCCCCTGCAGCCCGTGGGGGCCATGGGGGAGCAGAGATCCACCTGCAGCCTGTGGAGGATCCCACGACACAGCAGGGGGATGCCCAAAGGAGGCTGTGACCCCAGGGGAAGCCCATACTGGAAGAGGTTCCTGACAGGACCTGTGGCCCCATAGAGAGAGGAGGCCACACTAGACCAAGTTTGCTGACAGGACCTGTGAGTCTGTGGGGGACCCATGCTGGAGCAGCCTGTCCCTAAAGGACTGCATCCCATGGAAGGGATCCAGAATGGAGCAGTTTGTTTAGATCTGCAGCCCATGGGAAGGACTCACATTGGAGAAGTTTGTGGAGACTGTCCTGTGCTAAGGACCCCACACTGGAGCAGGGGAAGAGTGTGAGGATTCCTCCCCTTGAGGGGGAAGGAGCAGCAGAGACAACGTGTGATGAACCGACCACAGCCCCCATTCCCCATCCCCTTGAACTCCTGGGAAGAAAAGTTGGAGAATTTGGATTACAGTGAAAAATGGAGGGAAAAATGGGGACAAGGTGTTTTTAAGATTTGGGTTTACTTCTCATTATCCTACTCTGAGTTGATTGGTAATAAATTCAATTCATTTTCCCAAGCCAAGCCTGTTTTGCCTGTGACAGTCACCGGTGAGGGATCTCTCCCTGCCCTTATCTCGACCCATGAGCCTTTTGTTGTATTTTCTCTCCCTGCCCAGCTGAGGAGGGCAGTGACAGAGCAACTTCGGTGGGCACCTGGTGCCCTGCCAGGATCAACCCACCACATTTACTTACAGGCACCAGTGTAGGAAGGTTTGGTGAATCTTTTTAACCCCTTCTGGCTGCATGCTGGGTGGGGGGAGGGCATACTGACCATTTAGCACTTTTGAGCTACTAGAGTAATAACTTCTAATTATTCATAATCACATCTTCCAGCTTGTGTAGAAAGAAGCTCACCAGTGTTTCACAGCTCAGTGCAACTACAGATGCAGACTGGGGAACTTTCTGCAGGTTAAACACACTTCAGAGGGAGCCGGTGCTGCTGGAGGATTAAGCCAGCAGCTTTCCTCTGCAGGCCATGAGTCAGTCGATGTGAGCACACGATAGCAGAGCACTCCTTGCCACTGCCCAGACATGCCAGAGTCAGCCTCTTTTGTTCCGTGCTTTGTTCACTGATGGGAAAGTAGTCACGATCTAGATGATTCCTCCGTTAGGACAGAAAGAGATTTAGAAGTCAAAGCTGTCTAGCTGCAGGCTGTTCGGCAAGTTTCGATGCAAGCCTCACCACCACTTTTCCACTGCCACTTACATGCTGCTAGAGCCAGTGAGGTGGACAAATCTCATTTGTCCATCAAATCTGCTGGTGTGAGAGTCTCTATCACAGTTTCATAAGCAACAGAGCACAGCAAGCGAGTGAAGAATATCACATATATTAGCATCTGTTAGACAGAAATTCAAGCAAGCTTTGTGGTTCCTCTAGTTTGGGCTTTTACCCATCAGCTCTTGACGGAAGAAAGTCTGGACTCTGTCCCTAAAGAAGATCCCTGTTAGCTGGTCAATGGGATAACAGGTTCTCTCCTCTGCAGATGCTTTTACCAGAGACTGATGTTTTGGTAGATCAACAGGCTGCTCTGAGCTCCTGTGGTTGTGCAAAGCACAGGCATCAAATCTCCCAGATCACCATCCTGAGGCCAGGGCACACAGCCTCCAAACACTGCTGTCAGCTGGATAACAAGCAGCACATGACAGGTATAGACGTCTCTCTCTCTATAAATATATACATACCTGTATTTGTATTTCTCCACTCTACTGGTCTCAAAGCATAGAAAAAGGCAGCATGGGATCCTGTTCTACGACAGGAAAGAGCCAGGTAGTCTCTTCCTACAGCACTGTAGCTGCCAGCTCTGATCCCCAGAGAACACACAAAGGCTTCCTACCAGCACAGCCACAGCAGCAGCACTGCTACGACGTGGAGCTTCACAAGAGCTCTCATCTGGAACTCGTTACGTTAATCACCGCTTGCTCTCTAGAAGGCAGACTGGCTCCACTCACCCCTGCCCACCTCTGGCTTCAATCTACAGTCTGCTCCTCCAGTAATCCCTATATGCAAGGGGCTGGACCAGAGCTGCTGCCTGCCTCTGACCAGGATGTGTACAGCCACCAGCATTAGAAACTAATTAGCAAGAGCTTTCCTGTGTACAGCGCAGGACAGTCATGGTCTGCAGTGCTGCCCAGAAAGCATTCAGCATGCTCCCCTTCCAAGTGGAATGGAGTTCAAGTTTCCTTACATTTAAAAGAGGCAATAAGCTCCTCATCACATGGCAGAGGCAGACAAAGAGCAGCCTCCAATCTCCAGCTATGGCTTGTGTGTGCTCAGGTGATGGAGCCAGAGCACTCCGAGGAGTTGCTGTGTGAACTGGCTGTACTTTGCAGGAGGTTGGCTGACAGGAGTGTGTGCCTGGGACTGCCCACAGCCAAGAATGAAGCCTGTCAGCCTTTGTTTCCATGACTGGCAAGCAAGATATTGACATTACTGCACAGGCAGTGCAGCAAAGTTACACAGTGGAGTACGACAACACAGAGCCTCCATGCAAGGCAGGATACCCATGAGTATTTTAAGCTGGTTGGCAGGCAGTTTCCTGTCTGTCGTATCAGCACCCTTGATTTAGTCAGGAGGCATTCTGCAAGAGCAATCCAGATGACCTTTCAGTTATTAGAAAAATCTGAACACTAAGACACAAGATAAGTGGACATTAAAGAGAACCATGTTGCAAAAACATGGGCTACGGAGAAGACAGTTCTAGAGAGCACAGCAGCAAGACACAGAGGTGAAGCAGCAAGAGTTCTTCAACTGGTAAATACCCCAAGGAGTTTCTAACTAGAAGCCCAGCAGGGAAAGCCATGACTTACAACACCTCCATGACTCAGTGGTAACTGCAGCTCCAGTGACTCAACGGGAAGTTCTACTGCCAACTCCATCCAAATCCCACTAACACACTGGTTCCCATCCAGCAAAGCAAGCCTCACTGGTGAGACTGGTCTCAGCAGCAAGATTCAAACATTACAGCCGAGTGTGGCAAGGAGCCCAAGCTAACAGACTCCATTGGACCCGTGCCGGTTCCACAAGACCCAGAACGCCGACTGCAGCCAAGCACTGCTTGAGAAACAGAGAGCTTGGGAAACCACCACATTAGCAGATGTTGCCCCACAAGAGTTGCTAGTAGGAGGTCCAAATGTTATCTCACCTTGAGGTGAGGCTTCACAGAGCTGTGCCTTTTCCATTAGCATCCCCACAGCAGAAAGTGCACTGTCCCGGGTTTCTAGCCAGGCCAGATAAGGCTCCTTGCTGCGGTGCACCAGGAGCCAGCAGAGCAGCAGTTCAAGTGAAGTACACTCACCAGCCCTAACTTAGAGACCTGTTAACAAAGCCAACACTCAGCACTCCAAAGGAGGCACCACATGCTTTCTGCATTTAGGAGTATCTTCTCAGCTCAGAAGTGAACCTATAAGAAACACCAGAAGTCCTTGCACTGTCGGCTAAAACAACTTCCCTACTGTAAATTCAGTGCCTATATCAAAGTCTAGGGATTAACAAAAGCTCCTCATGTCTAATCCACAAATAAACAGAGTCTTTAAACATTATAATGCTCTAATTCCTACTCAACAGCTTACAGCCATCCCCCCCAAATATATGCACTTATGTTTCTGCTCATATATATTCTGCTCACTTCAGAATGCTGAGACAGGACCCAACTATAATCCCCAAATTTCTTCCACAACCTTTGGCAGAGCAAGACTACAGTTGCACTAGAACAGGAGAGAGCTGCTCTTCTAGCCAACAGCTGATGTTTCCCACTAGTTTGCTAGTTCTCTTGACACAAACAACACCTGTCCAGTCTGTTTGTTTATGGAGAGAGTTACCATAAAAGTTCCACGATAAAAAAGTCCATCACTTTGAGCTAAATCGCTCTCAGATAAAGGTACCAAAGTACAGGTGTCTGTGCTCCTCTAATAGGCAACTTGAGATCTAGCCAACAAAGCCCTGACAAAGCAACTCACCTTGGAGAAGACGTGCAGGGGCTGGTCAGATAATCACTCTCCTTGGCTCCACTGATTACATCGCCTTGACTCTAATGAGGGCTTGAGCACCCAGCACACACAGACACCTACACTTAGGTGCCTTAGCATCAGCTGAACGCTGTCCTGAGGGACTAGTGCCATTTGAGTGCCATTTGAACACAGCAAGCCCATCAATCTTCAGCTGTCATGGAGTGCTGTCTTAGATGTCTTCTACTCTTTATTATCTCAAAGCTATTAGGATGAAAACACTAACGCTGCAATGCTGAAGCACTGCAATTTTATAATTGGCAGCACCTACTCAGGAAAAGGCCTGATCTTCTCTCTCCCAAGAAGCTCCCTCCTCTCTGTAAGGAGGCCCTAAAATCCCAACTCCTCAGATGCCAGAAGCAGGTGTGGAATGTCCCTCTCAGGGGTATTAGTATGGTTCTTGGACACAGGAATCACTTCAAACAAGGTTAGGACAAAGTGCTAGTATACAGGCCACCTGGAGACATCTGAGTACAGGCAATGCAAAACACATTACTTAAAACGGACTGATTTTGCTGCTAAAACAGCAGCCTACATTTCAGGTTCGTGCACTAACTTAATTTTAGAAGGCTTACAGGTTTCTTGCACTTGCTGTAACTTGTCTCGGGTTGTTAGAGAGGATTGTTTGGTTTCCAGAAGTTTCAGGGTGCTGCCATTAAAAATGTTAGCTCTTCTCACCACTTGAAACTGAGAGAAACCTGGAATAAAGTCTACAAAACTGCACCAGAGCCCCCTTACACCATACAAACTGCAGCTCATTTGTCGCTGGTCTACTCAGAGCTGACCAGTCTACCACAGCAGTCACCTTCACCGGGAGGTGGCCCCAGCAAGAGTGTTCAGATGGAGAAGCTCTGTTTATAGTGCTTGATGAATATTGTGACACTGCTCTGTACATACAAACTAAATGTTTCCTCCTTATCCACTGCCTGCATGTTTAACGAGCAAGCTGGACTACCAAATTTCTTCTAATTAGTTTACATTCAGATAGGAATGACATCACCCTTGGAAAAAGGTTTGGCCTGCTCTGCTAAGCTTGTGTCAGCCACCAGCATGCACCTACACCAGATGAAACAATCAGAACCCTCCTTCCCCTCACCATACAGGCTGGATTGCCCACTGCCCTCCTGCAGCAGGATGTGCGTCTTGGCTCAGTTGGCTTCGTGGCAGTGTTATACTGTGTAAAAGTTTCCATTTGAGAGAATAACAAGGTTAAACTGTTAAAATTTAAAGATGTATCAGCCTTCTTATTTCAAGGAAGTCCATGCCCCCATCATAACAACAGAGGGCAATTACTCTCATAAAGTGTGTTTTAAGCAATAAAGAGTCACCTTGAAGGAGACCAGGAACCTCCCCAATCATCCCTGCAGGTAAGAGAACTTGGGAAGAAAACAACTATTGTTTGGCCACCTTCTTGCTCCTGTTTATTATCCCAATGACAATATGCACAGATGAGTCACGTTACACAGTGAGAGCCAGGGGCCAAGCCATGTGCCAGCAGCAGTGGCAGCCATCCCGACGATCAGACCACCAAGAACCCAACACAACCATGGCAATACCCACAGCACTGCAGTCTGGCAGATTCAAAGTACTGTGCAAGGTCATTCTGCTTCTGTGCCCAACACAAGAGGTTTTCAGCCACTTGATGCAAAATCATAATTATTCCAGAGGGGTGGGAAAGGCAGAGTAGTCCCTGTCACTGACATTTTGACATGGGGAAAAAAGCCATGTGATCACCAGTAGGGAAACCGCCTCAGTGCTGAGTCACCCTGGAGAGTCCCGAGGACTTATGCTCCTCCATGTGCCCACCCTGGAACCCCCTCAATCTGCAGTGCCACCCAGGCCTGAGTGTCTCTTAGGCATGGGAGAACTCCAGACAAGCATTTACTTCACGTCCTTATTATTTCTAGTAAGGAATATTTATCACAGGGAAATTTTATCTAAATACAGTACAAAGGCTGAAAACTAACTGCAGTTTTCCCACTTCATTAAGCAGAAGCTTACTCAGAAGTTGAGAGCAGACCCCTCCTCCCATGGAACAGTGCTGCCTACACTCACATGTTTGTAATTTTTAGCCATCTCATAACGACTCACTGCCATGTGGGCTAGGAGGGTCCGTGTCCAGACCTACAGGCAAAGTTCACAGATGGAATGGTACAGCAAAACCAGAGGTATTTTGAACAGCTCAGATCCCACTGTGCACTTTGTTCTGCCACTCCTTATCTGACTGGTGCTGCAGTTCATCCCTAGGCAAGTTTTAAATCAATTGTTCCATTTCAAAAAGAAAAAAAAAAACCCCGCCAGTTTTGACTTTGATGGGCCTGCCTACTCACACCCTACCTCATGCTCTACTTTTTCCTCCTAACTCATCCAAAGGGGAAGACTCCACAACTGGTGCACACTCGGGTCTGGTGGGGGGCACATGGGAAGCGAGGAGGTGCGTGTCCCTCATCTCAGAAGAAAGGGATGGGACTGGGGCTTTGTGCCCCTCGAGGGGCGGCCACAAGGCCTCCTGCCCCGCACCCTCCGACCGCACACGGGGCTCGACGGCGCCCGGGCTGCCAGCACAGACCCGGAGCAGCGAGCACAGCGCTTCACGGGGCTGCGGAGCCAGGTTTCCGCGGAAAGGCGCCCGCAGGCGGGGCGGGAGCAGGAGCAGGAGCAGGGCCATCCCCTGTCCGCGGATGACACCTGGCGGCTGCTGCTGCGGGACCAGCGCTCCCCAGGGCTCAGGGCTGCCCCGAGAGCTGCTCCCGGGACACGGCAGCGGGCACAGGCCTCGCTGCCGCGGGGTCACCACGCTCCGGGGAGCGGGGCCAGCTCCGAGCCCCGGCACCGGGGCGGCCGTGCGCCCAGCCGGGCACCGGGACCTTCGTTTCAGTGGGCAGAAAGCGGAGCCCGGGCGTACCCTGCGCTGCGCTGGGGCTCTCAGGCACAAAGGCAGCGCGGAGCCGCCGACCCGCGCTCGCCGGGGCTGTGCCGGGACACGGCAGGAGCGCCCCCGCTTCAGGAGTCCCCCTGACTTGGGCCGCGGCCGAACCACAA
>VWZT01003943.1:2171-42597 GCA_013397055.1 Pachycephala philippinensis | reverse complement strand
CCAACTCCCGGTCACCTCCAGCGGCGGCTTCTCCCCCAGAAAATACGTGTTTAGGGAAGTGAGGTGTCTTCCCTCCTGACCGCGGGTCCCCGGGGCCGGCCCCACAGCCTCTGCCCGTGCCTCAGTGCACACGTTTTTTCTGGCGCTCGGAACAGGATTTCTGGCAGTGCAAAACGCTGCGAGAGGTTTGCGGCAAAAAATGCTGCTTTGAAAGAAGCGCCCTCCTGCAACTCGCCCTTTTTTTCTGGAGTTAAAAGCGACTTCAGTGCTGCTGCGGCTTGGTCTTCGCACGTCCCACCGAGGATGGCAAAAATGAGGCAACAACCATCCAGCAAAGACACACCGCGGGACGAATTGTATCACCCTGCCACAGGGTCAGGGCTAGAGTTCCTGTTCCAGTCCATTCATTTGTCTTGTTTTGTTTTCTCTGCCTGTGCCAGCACATGTTGAAATGTTTGCTATAAACAATGCAGCCGAATGTGTGTGCAAATATTACTTTAAAAAAAAAAAAAAAGGAGTTTTTAGGAATTTTTACAGCTGCTGGGAGCTGTAGCGGCACAGCATGGCCATGGGGCAGCTGGATCGATGAGGGATGTGGTTAAGGCTGCAGCCATTGGGCCCTGCTGCCCTGGGGCTGCTTGGGGGAGGGGTAACCAAAAAAGAGCCATAACTGGTGTTTCTTGGCTGCTCTGGAGGCTCTCGGTGGGTGTTGGTCAATCTGTGCCAGACCCAGAATCCCTTCCCACAGCTGTGGCCCAAAGGCTTTATAGACCTAATTGGATATTCAATGTGGCTAAAACTGTTGAGATTTTATCACGTCTTTAATTAGCTTTCTTTCTTTCCCTCTCTCTTAAATTACTCATGCAGCTCCTACCACCCCGCCTTTCCCTCAGATGAGCCATGGCCACCATGTTCTTCTCCCTGCCATGTCTTGAATCTGGTGCACCCAGAACACTGGAGAGGAGACTTTTGGGACAGGGCTTGGGTCAGAGGTGCTTGGTGCTGGGGCTTGCAGAGCACGAGGCTGAAAACATCACCCAGACTTGGTGGGCAGGTGGCAACATCCAGCTGCACGGTCACCACTGGGAATCAGGAAATGCGTGCTGGGCACCGTCAGCCTTCTCAGCAGATTTTGGAGGAGCAGGGGTCAGTTTGGCCAAGGCTGCATCTGGTGAAGCCTGGCAGCATGGAGGAGGGAGGGAACCCTTCCATAAGGCTGCTCCTGGGAGCAGCGGCGAGGCGCTGCTGGGGTTGAGTGGAGCATGGTTTCATGCCAGCGTGGTGGTGTGTGCATGTTCGATCAAATAGCGCTGTGGTGCTTCTTGTTGGATTGGCCAGAAAACGTTTAGAGCTCATTCGGGATGTTCTGGTTGGGATCTGTGAATGGGGTAAGGGAAGAACAATGCTGCGTTTGGAAGCCAAGTGTTTCCAGTGACATTCCCGTGCCCTCCGCTTGATCATTGAAGCATGTTAAGTATTGTGGTTTCATTCAAAAGAGCTCCATGCTGAAAAGCCAGATGAGACTTGTATGGAGAGGAGTTTCTTGGCAGCCCGGAGCTCAGGGGATCGTAGGAGTTGGTTGCCTCTGCCCAGTACAGTGGAGCAGTGGGGATTTCCCAGAATTGGATCAAGGGCTTCCAGCAGTGTAGCCCAATTGAACTCAGTCTCCCTGGGGAAAAGGAGCTGGTTTGAACTGTGTGCTGCCATGGGAAGAGGGGAAACACAGCCGCAGGAGGAATCCAGCCCACTGCTTCCGCCACCACCAGAGGCGAGCGGGGAGCAGGGGTGGCAACTGCTGCTTTTGGGCAACCACCACCCTTCTGCACTGGGCTCTGGAGCAGAAGCTGTTGTCCCCTGCACCTGATGGATGCGAGCATCACGCAGCAGCAGGAGCTGCCTGCCTGGCTTTCCAGGTGTCAGACCTACCCACAGTAGTGTGTGAGGATGTGCCACTGTCACTCTGTGTCCTCACCTTGCAGCTGCCCACCAGCAGAAGTGCAGCCTGCAGAGCAGATGACCAATGACTCCTGAAGCCTGGTGCCATGTGTCCTTAAATGATTTATTAATGGACTGTGACCAGGTGGAGTAGGGTTAGAAAAAACTGATTCTACTTTGAGTTCCTTAACAAGAACTGGATTGTACCTGGGGCATCAAGCTGGACAGACTCACACATCCCATCTAAATGATTTCATCAGCTGACAAACTTGTTTAAGTATGTTACAGCCTGACACCCTGGGATGGAGAATAGAAATATATTCCCTAACACACAGTGGGAGGTTAGAGTATGTGCAAATATTGAGATTGCTCTAAGTGTCCAGGCTGCCTGTTGGGGTTGACAGCTCACTGCTCACCTGTGCTATTTCTGATTGGCTTCAGGTAGTTGGCTTCCCTGCTGATGATTGCCATTTTCTGCATTGTTGCTTTTGTGACAGAGAAAAAGCCTGTTTTTCCCGCCATGTGGTACCTCAGTTGACTAAAGGGAATTTGTAAGAACAGGAAACCCACAGCTCTCATGTGTTTCACTTCTCAGGTATGACGTGTAGGCAAGGCTTTAGGTGAAACCCTGAATTTGTGTGGTGGTTGCTGAACAGGACAGAGAGGAAAGAGGGTGCCTCTGGACACATGGAGCAGTTACAGGATGTTAAATATATTTAGTTAAATGCATTCAGATTCAGTCTGCCCTAAAAACTTCTTGGAGTGAGGTGGGAGATGCACCCACAACAAGGGATTGTGTCTGGGAAGGGACTGTCATGACAGTCTCTTTGACGCCAGGGTTTTTCCCATGGATAGTGCCTCAGAATGGTGAGCTGGCAACAAGAAGCTTTGATCAGCGGCCTAAAACCTGGAGATGGAAGAGGAAGGATTGTCCTGACAGGAGGAGTTTCGGACAGTGTGGCTGGTGGCCTATTTGGAGACTGCGTAGACCAGGAAGATTTGCAAAGTTTCATTTGCTGCTAGCCTGGAGCTTCTCTTCTTCTTCCCCTTTCAAGTTCCTCAGGCCAGTGCCTGTATTATCCACGGCCCACACCACATCCTTCTCTTTCTAACTCCGTGCAGTAACAAAGGAACAATCTGCCCAGTCATTAAACCAATATGAGCATGAAGAACAAGTCTGCAGAGGAAGCAGGCTGGACCTTCAGCCTCGGATTACCAAGAGCTGGTCTGCCAGCATGAAACATTTGTCATCCAGTCATTGTGCTACCCATCTTCTGGGTCCCCAGGCACAGGGCTCCCCTATTCACCAGGCCATTTCTCTTTGTTCAGCCTGGTGGTACCAAATACACTTAACTCTTCCCAACTCCTTGCATGCCTTGGCAAATCCTGTGCCGTTTGGTTTGGATATCCTTTTGCACTGATGTAGAAATAATTGATTCTGACCCTTTCACATGCAGCTGTGACTTGCAGCAGGATCACCTGAACGCACCCAGTTTGCTTGCACAGTGATATCTGATTTTGCTTGTTCTGTCCGGCCGCCTTTGCAGTGAGTCAGACATCTCTGAGCAACTCCATCTGCCTCCTGGCTTTCACTCCCAGGAAGTGAGAGACCAAAGGAGACTCCCCTGTGGCCCACCCTAAGGTGTGGAGTGTGAAGTTAGCCTGAGGCGATGTCTGCTCTCATCTCCTTTCTTCTCCCCAGTGTAATGCTCCGATGGAAAGGATGACCTTGCTTATTTGGACAAGAATGAGCCTTTTTGCAAAAAATCCGAGGCTGTTTTTTTTTTCAGCTTAAACAATGCAAAGTTTAATGGTCCAAGTGTCAGGGTAGCTGCAGTGTTGGCTTTAAAGTTACCAACTGAATCAAATTGGCTGCCTCCCCCAAGAGTCTGTTGACCTTTTTCTTTCTCCTCTATCCCCTTTCCCTGTGTCCTGCTAATGAGAACTTCTGTGTGGACACTGAAAACTATATATAAATATGTCTGTGCCACTAACCAAATAATTCTTGACCTAATTAAGCTGAGCTTCCTTTGGCAAAAGCCCAGCTGGCAGTGGCATGCCACTTTTGCGATAGTTTTCACAAACAGCTGTAATAAAAGCAGCTGCATTGCTTTGATGCTCAGTGTGAGAGCCTGGTAGGATCCTGCATGCTCATTACAGAGAGCCTCAGAGCTGGATTTCAGGGGCTGGTGCATGAAAATCTACGGAGGGGTTTCCCATTCGCCCGAAGTTACACGGGTGCTGCCCACAAGAGAAGACTGACTCGCTCTCTCTTAATGAGGCCTTTTCCTGTAATACTGGCTGCTGCTTTCACTGTTCAACAATTTTGGCCCACCACTTTCAGAGCTTGTGGACTAGGCAGGTATTTCTGAAAGCACTCACCTGAATAACCACTTTTTAGTTGTTCTTTCCCTGCCCAGGGAGATGCTCTGCTGCCTTTCTGTGGTGCACTTACCCCTGTGGTCAGCTCGGGGCAGCTCACTCACAGTGACTCATGCTGGGTGCATGATCCCTCGACCTCTGTGACCCTAAATAATTTGAGCACAGAATGGGGTTTACCCTGGCATGAAAATGAGCATGGAGAGAAGGGTATCATGACTCCCAGGAACATACGGGCAGGCGGCTGCTGGGAGCTTTGGAGAAAAAGCAAGCAGCGCAGGGAGGACAGAGCCACCTTATTTCCACAGCACCCCCTGCTTGGTACCTGCTCACTTTCCCTCTGGCAGCTGCCCAGCTCCTCCAGGGGAGATTTCCCTGTGGTCTCCCTGTGGACAGGAGCTTTCTTCAGTGCATTCAGTTGGGAAGTGCTGAGAAGTTTTGCAGATTGGATGCTGGAGTTACAAACCGTCTGACCAAGAGAGAAGCTGGACCCTGTGCAGCTGCCTGCTACCCTGCAAAATAGGAACTGTGATACTTAGTGCCTTTATATACCTCAGTAAGTGCTATGACAATAAAATATGTGTATTTTTAATCCTACAGCTGTCTCTGGCAGTGTCACAGAGACCCATTATTTGCCTGGGAGAGATGGGCACTCCAGGCCAAGTTAGGTATGATGTCTTGTCAAAGGACTCCTGTATTTTCTCTGTGTTCCATTATTGTCCTGATTTGTGATAGAGGCTTATGCTCTATCTTACGATAGGTTATGCTTGAACAACTTGCACAAAACTTTAATAGAAGTTCTCCTTGTGGAATGTGGTCCCTGTTCCTCTCTGACCATACCCAATATACAACGTACTCTTGAAGTTAGCTATCAGTTTTTGCACAAACTAGAGCTGTACTGCTGGTTAAAAAGTTCCAAATGAAGGAGAAAATGAAAGAGTTTTAACCAAAATACGGATATATTCAGTCCACATGAAACACGTTAACTACAAGTTTCAAGACTGTCACCTTTTAACAGCCAAGTGTCTTGGGTTAGGTGTTTCTGCTACATGGAGAATTTGAGTAAGCACATCTAACGCCAGGAATTCTGCCAAAGCAGGTTTAATACTCCTACGTATGCAAAAAAGCTGTGGTCTTGGGAGAAGCAGATGCTGCAGCAGAGCAGTTGTGAGAGCAGGGCTAGGCTGCATCAGAGATTTCAGTTCCATTTCAGTGACAGCTGCTTAGAACAGATATTAGGAACATTGTAAAAAATGCTGTTGGTTTTTTATGTATTCGCCAAGCTGATGTGATCTGGGCCCCAGACTGGCTGAGGGTCTTTGAGGAATGATGGCTCTGGGGCCAGCCACAGGTTTTACCATTTCCTCTTGCTACGAATCGTGACTATGCTGTGAAATTGATACGATATAACGTACAGGTTTTCTTCCTGATTAACCAAACGGATGCATCTTGCTGCAATTATCATCCTTCATTTAGCATTTCAAGGCCACTTACCCCTTTCGGCAGGCATTGGCTGTCTGAGGGCTGAGTGCAGTCACTCCTGGCCGTACCCTCGGGGTGGTGCAAGTGCCTCCCAGCCCTGGCTGTCAGAGCGTTGATTCACCCACCGCTCCCACCCATCCTGTCTCATCCCTCATGCCGGCCCTTCTCGTGCATTCCTTAGGAGAATGCCTTTCCCCAGGTCCCGGGAGTGGGGTTTGGGTAGCCCCTACCCAGGGTAGGTTGGTGCTCGTGGGCTGCAGGGATGGAGCTGGTGCAAGGCTGAAGCAGAGACCAAGCTGCACTCAAGTGCCTGCCTGTCAGCACCTTCCTGGTGGTGAAGCACCTCCATGGGAGCATCTGCCCGGGTGGGAGGCAGGCACAGGGCCAGGGAGGAGGGCAGGGGCACAACGGGGCCCATACACAGGTGAGGAGCTGGAGGGAAGGAGGGGAGCAAGGGCTGTAACCCTGGCTGGGCAGTGGCGAGGTTCCTGCAGTGCTGACCTACAGGTCTGTGGGGAAGAGAAAGCTGTGGGCTCATGGTAGGTTAAGCTCAGTGTGGCATGTGTGCCTGCTGCCTGCCCCCCTCTGACAGCACTGACTTTGGCAGGGTGAACTTTAATTGCTTAATATTTTATGCTCTTTTGTTTCCCTTTTTTTAGTTTGATTTCTTTTTAGGTGGCTGTGAAATTAGCTGTACTTCACGAGGAGGCCTGGAATGAAGGTTTTGCAAGGTGTAAAGTGTCTTTTTACTATTATTACTATGTTATGTACTTTTTAAAGACACCATTTGGTTTTCAAGGTGCTCCTTCTGCCTTCTCCCTCCCCTTCTCCCACTATTTGTAATCCAAAAGGTCCTTATGGTTGTTTATTATGCTGTGGTTACAGTAGCTTTGTGTGTGTGTGTGGATGTAGATGCTTGATTCTCCACCTCTCATCCCTTTACGTTCTTCAGTATAAAGTTGTTCTCACTCCCACCCCAACAAACCCTTTGGGCCTAGTCCTGCCTTCTCTTCCCTCCCTCCCCCTTTTAACCACTGATTTATAAAATGTTGTTTATTGGTTTCTGGTACATGCTACGTGAATAGACCCACTGTGTATATTAGGGTGTCCAGTGACACTAAGACACTCTGCTGGAATAGAAGGTTTGGCTGAGGCAAGGTCCTAGGGAATGTTCCCCTGCCCTGCCCAGGCGTCTTGGGTGCTCAAGGGTCCCTCCAATGGCACCAGATCCCTAAGTATGCAATGGGATCTGTTCCCAGTGCGTGAGTCTGCATGGAAGTGTCCACACCTAAACAGCAGTGGTTTTAAACTGGGATGGTGTCTCCCCCACAGCCTCGCTGGTGGGGTGTAGCTGTGTGGCCCTTGTGGGGGTATCCCTTCTCCAAGGGGCCAGTGCAGCACTTCACAGAAATGTGGGGTGGGTCACCCTGAACACCCTGATCAGACCTCTGGACTGAGTTCCCTGCATGAGGAGGGGGTGGCACATGGGGTAGGGCTGCCTGACAGACCCTTTCCCAGCAGGATGTGAACTTGTATGACTCCCAAACTGGGATGAATAATCAAAACCTTAGTTCTCATGAGACACATGATGTTTCAAGGAAACAGGAGACATCATGTGAGTTTTGGAGTACTTAAGATAGTGAGTTTTTATACAAAAAGGCTTTTAAGAGCCAAATGGCCCAGTTGAAAGAGATCAGTGTATAGCTTGGACCTCTGATAGGAGTGAACTCTGCTCCATTCATCACATCCGTCCATGCAGGGGGTTGGAGTTCACTCTGTGATTTGCACTGAGTTTGCCCATCCTCAGCTCCTCAGCCCTCTGTAATTGTTGCTCTGATTGTTGTACCAGCCTCTGGATCCAGTTCACACACAGGTGTGGAGCAAGGGACAGCATCTAGGCAGACCCTCCAGACCTGAGCCCAGACAACTGGGCTGAATCCTTCCCCAAGATCCCAGGCTGTATGAATAGATGGCCTCCCAGAACCTCTCCTCCTGAATTGATGCTGTGGGGGGAGAAATGGAAATACTTTCTGATGCTGTATTTCAGCTCTCTTAGATAAAGAGAGATAAGGATTATACAGGCGAGGAAAGAGAGGTCTTCATTCCCACCAAGGAACCTCTAATTTTTGATCCTCCACTTTAGACAAGGAATAGGGTCCCTATATTTGGGAGAAGAGAATATAGCTGTGAATATAGCTGTGAAAGGTGCTGTCATCCTCTCACTTGCTGGCCAGGCTGGCTAGCGCTTTCTGCCACCACCTGTGTGTGTTCCCTTGCCATAACACTTCCCTTCTTACAGTTTCCATCAGCCCTCAGTAAGGAGCTGTACTTTGGGACCTGGCACGTGCAACAGTTCTGCTTCCCCAAGACTGAGGAAAGCCCTCTGACAGGAGCAGACAGTGGCCTTGCAGTCTGGGAAGGCAGAGCCAACATCACCTGTAAGGAGAGGGTCCTCAACAGACTTGGCCAGTTCCTCACCAGTCCCCACCAGTGACATTCCTCTGCGGCAGTCAGGTACTGGGGCAGCTCTGTGCTGCTGCGGGTGCGATCTGCAGGCAGTACCTGGAGCGAGTGTTTGTGAAACTGAAGCGTGTGAACCTGCCCCGTGATCAGCAGACAAGCAGGCTGCCTTCCCCACAGCCTCCACCACCTGAGCGCTGCTGTGCCGGGACTGCCTCCCTCCCCGAGGCTGGGCTGGGAAGAGATCCAGCAGCCAGGCTGAGGAAGGGCTGCGGTGCCGTGCGGCTGCCAGGAAATCTGAACCCTCCAGGCAGGTCTGAAGCTCGAACGAAGCTCATTAGGGCTCAGCTATGTAAGGGGTTTCTCCCTGTCAGGGGTTTCTCCCTGCCGGATGGTCCTGTACACCACCTGTGTCACTTGCAATGTGCCCCAGCTCTTGTTTGCAGATCTAGGGAGTTTAGGGTTGGGTAGGCACTGTGCAAGCAGAGGAGGAAGAGACAGAAAGCCTCCTGTGCCCAGACTACTGACGCTGGTGAGAGGGTGAACGTTTTATTCCAATGTTTGTTCTTATTAATAAAACGTTGAGGGTCTTTAGAATAGGTCTTCTTGCATTTCAGCTGCTTTTTATAAAGTCTCTGGAAAGTTTCCAGTCTGATAATGATGGGGGAATGCTGCTCCCAAGATATATTTTGCATTAAGTGAGTCTGGGAGAATCGAGGTGGAGACAAGGATCTCAGGCACAGAACCTACCCACTCCCACCTGCGTGCCTTAGGAGTCATGCTCCATCTTGTGCTCTTTGTGATGCAATGAATGGTTCAAGCTGAGCTAAAAGCCCAGCCCAAATTCAGGAGTAGAAAGTGAATCCGCCCAGCTCCTTGTGGTTAGGAAAATGCCTGTGAAGTGAGGGAGGTGGGTTCAAAACCCTGAGGCTGGTAAAGAAAACTAATTCAAGCATCTCGTTTGCTGGGCGAGTTCCCTAACCACAGAGCGAGCCTGCAGAGGGAGCAGGCTCCATCCAACAGAGGAAACGCTCCTGCACCACCTCACTGAGGAGCACCAGCAGTTCAGTTAAATCCCTGAGCTTGGTCCTCCCTACCACTCCCTGCCTCGACGCAGGGTGGTCACTCCTCCACCCCACAGCCTCTGTGTTCTGACCCCTAATGTCTGATGTTGGGATCTGGTTCATTCTCCTGGATCAAGCAGCCACCTCAATTCCTGCACCAGCTTGGGAAAGCCTGTGTCCTGTATCGGCTCTGGAGTGCTATCAACACTGGATGGACATCCTTCCATCCTTTCCATGTGCGACTCTTTCTGTGACAACAGTGCTGATTTTTAACCCTTCTGATGACGGAGCTGGGGAGGCCTGGGCTGCTCTGCCACACAGGAGAGCCAACACCCCAGGCTCACTCTGCAGCATCTCACAGATTGTCTCTTCCGGGGTGGCAGGATCTACGCTTGCCAAGCTCTCCCACACCTCCCTAGCCCAACACCAGGAACCAAGCAGAGCCTCAAGAGGGATATATCCCTAACAGGAACCAAGCTTCCTCATTCCCAGGCCAAGAGGTGCTTGAATCAGCATCCTTTGGGCACAGATAGTGCTTGTGTATCTGAAACTCCTTAGGCAGAGTAAAGCACTGCCTGTAGCTCATCACAACATCAGTGCTGCCCACAGACTAATGAGACGTCAGGTGGTACCAGCAGCTTGGTACAATGTGAGCTGTCGTGTTAACAGACCAACAGCCGCTCCTGCGCTGCCGCGGGCTGCCACAGCTCAGATCAGACAGCTCATGGTGTTCCCGTTTCCCTCCTCAACAGAGAACTGTGTCGCCACGAGGGACACGCAAGGCCCAGCCACCGCTCCACACAGAATTCCGCAGCAGAGCGCTGCGGCTGCCCTGACTGCCAGGGCAAAGGGCCGCTTTGTAGTTTGCCCTGGGTTTCCCCCCAGGTGCATGACTTGCATGCAATCTGCACTTTTAATGACCAGTCGCTAATCTTAAAATGCTTTTGCAATCATTCTCTCAGCTTTACTTTCCCAAATGACACAGTGGGAGGTGTTGTCACCCCACTGTTAACCCATTTTCCCAGTTACTGGAATGCTGAGCATCATTCTCATGGAGCCCAACCCCACTGCGGTATTACTACGCTGTGGTGAGCCATGAGCACCTCTTCAAATGCCTGTTCCTTAGAGCAGAGGGAACAGTGACTAAATTGGTTTTTGAATTTGCATCAGGACTTTGAAACATCTAGGCATCATGACCCCAAAACCTCAATTTTCTCAAGGTTCTGATGGAAAAGTCAGGGATGGAGGGACGGGCATTATGACTGTTCTGTCCACAGGGGCCCCTTAGGTGAGGTATTTCCCACCAGGCTCGCTTCCTGTGCTGTCAGTCCACTCCACACCTTCAGCTAAAAATGGTCTTTTGAAAAAACTCCTGGGCAGTAACAGAAATGAGTGTGGATCCACGGATAACACAGAGCTAACAATTTCTTCTCTCTTTTGAAAGCTAACCATCTCAAACGCTCCAGAACTCATCCTGGATCCAGGGATGTACAAAGAAACTGTCACCAGGCTGTAGCCTTAACTAGAAATCAGTAAAAACTTTTTATAAAACAGGAAGGTTTAGCTGCTCAGAACTGCCCTCTGGAAATGGAATGATCTAATCCAGGGTTCTTCAATAATTCCCCAATTCCCATCAGATCAAGTGAGCGAGCATGTTCCCAAAGCTGAGCTCCACAGATACAGGTAAGTCAGATAACTGAGATAATAGGGCTGGTTTCCTACAGGAAAAACACAAGACCAGATATATTTCACACAGTGTTATTCACACATTTTCATTTTGATTTTTACAGTATATACATGTGAACATTACATTATTCAATACGAGCCACCTGGAGTCAAACCTAATCAAACTGGTCCGTAAACAATCTATATCAAAAAGCAATACTTGAGCAAAAAGTCTAGTGGTTCTACCCAAACCCTACAATAGTTGAAAGGAAATCCAGTGATTTTCATGTTCCTGGATAGAATTTGTGCACAAATGATCTCAGGAGAGCAAGTGGAAGATTATACTCAAGATATTGAAAGCACCAAGGATGACAGTTACAGGACTGTTTAAATTCAACCATGGCATGAGTGCTGCAGGGACAAAGTACTGGGACATTATTTCTGCCTGGACATCCCCGAAAGCCGGACGTACTGTCTTACGTGTTGAAGGAATGTCAGCTCTGTGGATTATAACACACGGCACAGGTACACAGGGTAAAGATAGTCACTGAGGAGAATTGATGTGTCCAAGGAAGTGGCTCAGAAGTCATCCTTTGGGTGACTACGGGAAAGCTCTGGCTCCAATGACAGGGCTGGTACCTCTGGAGAGGAATTTTGTGAACTGCCATGCAAAAACTACTTGGCAATTAGAATTGTGCTTACTCAAAATAACGAGGCCTACTACTTCACTTCATGCAGGCACTGGAAGTAGGCCAGAAGAAACTTTCCCATTTGCCTATTAATGAGTTATCACTACCATTAGAAACGCAGCGCCTCAGATGTCTGCTTTAGTAACAGTTATGTAACCCTGGTATCAACAGTAACATGACAGAATTCCTCATACAAGTTTATACCATTACTATTTTCTTTCTCATGATCACACCCCTACCAAAACAGCCTTTTATTTGATCAATGCTCAAGACGTTGTTTCCAAACTATCATGTTGATCAAAACTTTAGGTTAAGCCATCCAAATGAACATTTTACACAAAATACTTACTTCAACAACATACAAAGCACTTTCTTTATCTTTCAGAAACTGAATATACAAAGTAAGCTTTTTCCAAAATATTTCCATAGGCAAAGGATTAAAAAGGATTTTAATTATACACATATGGTCACAATTCTGCCTTAAAAAGATCATTGGGAAATGTACATAAGGCCGCTTGTATATGTACATCATCTTTATGTTACTGTTACAATGTCATATGTCCAGAGAAAAAAATCGACAGTATCATACATATTTGCTTTATGCTGGGAGAAGGCTATTCAAAAATACAGTACTCTTCTGTACAAAAAAATCATGCCACATTTATTATGATGGAAGAAGCATTGGTTTCTGTGATAACCAAATATTTCAGTCCACTTCTTACTATGCTTATTTATCCTGATTTAAAATTTGAACAGATTGATTTCCCAAAGTGTCCATATGAACAGAATCAACAGCTATGTTATAAACAAAACATAATGTTTCTCACAATAGATAAAAAGAAAGCCGGTTCATATTTTTGAAACCATATAAAGATAGAATTTTAAAAAAATCACTCTTGATTTGCTGAAATAAATTTACATTATACAACACTATATGCCAGGGGGAAAGAAGGGAATGGGGATATGAATATACACTAAAATGCAAATTTTTGTCCCAAAAAGGAGTAAAACAAATTACATTTACAGCATGAAGGTTTACAAATGTACATCTGTACAACCAAGGTAAGCATCACTACTAAATTAGCAAGGCTTTGTAATAAACATCGAAACAAGAGATTTGTTTTCAAACTGTAAACTTACACCTATTAACTACACGTATACAATGCATATATTTATAGGAAGCAAAAAGCTATCTGAATATTTAATCAATCATGCTTAAATGTTGAGCTATCAAGTTTACTTTTCAGTGGCCCCTTCTCTTTATCATTACCTATTTTTCGCATCTACAGTGAGAAAGCAAAATAAATGCTCAACACTTTCAAATCCTTACAATTCTATATGCAAAATAAAAAAATACAAATCTCTACTCTTCCTGCGTTGTAAAACTGACTGTAAAGTTAATACAGGGTTTACTCCTTTTCCAACAGAGTACTTTGCTGAATGGAAGTACCACCATCATTTTAATCCCTCTACCTTGTACAACAATTAAATATATAAGTATATACAGCACTTTATTTTTAATACATTGCTAGAGAAAACCTTAGGGCATGATTTAAAAAAACCTGTATCCACAGCAAGTGCCAAAAACTAGTCTTTTAAAGTTTCCATTGTTTTGTTCTTCCCTACGTTAATTTGCTGTGCCCTTTTTGTTATTTGGATAGGATGTTGTGAACCACCAAAATACAACTTAACTTTTCAACATGTTAAATAATGTTTATGCAGCTGATCAATTTTAATCTGGTATAAAAGACTTCACACAAAAGGGAAAAATAAGGATTAATTCTATATACAACTCTATAAACCTGTTGTGCTATGATGCTGGGTAGACCTACCAGATTGCAAGCCAGTGTATTAAAAGAATACTGTACTTTTTCCCTTTAAAAACTATTTCAGTGACTTTACAAGGTAAAAATTTACAAAATATGTGACAGCTATTTTGATACAATTACATCATATACAGGCATTCTGTGCTTTGCCAGCCATCCAATCTGATAGGTCTCCGGATCAGGGCTGGAGATATTTTTTCTTTGTTTTTTTAACAATTCACTCCCCAAAAATATACACAAGAATAAAAATTTTACAAATGGATGAACAAAGTCAATAAATAGATTTAAAAAAATCAGAACATTTAGAGTTAAGTTGTAGGTTTTGATAATTCACAATTTAATTTTTCTTCCATTTCTCTTTGTCTTTTACAGCATCCCATTTGGTGGTCCACCAATTGGCCCCAGATCAGCACTGTTCTTCAGGTAATACTTTTCCAGCTTGGCCAGAATGTGTTTGCCATAGGTGTATTTACGCAGAGTCGTGATGTGGGGTCGAATCTGTAATAAGAAACATGTTTGGTTTTTTTCACATCCACACTTTTAAGTAGAAGTAATTACACTTTGAAAGAATTGTGCAAGAAGATGCCAGAAGACAGAAGTATTTCAAAGTTTTGGAAGTTTCCAGAAATATGTAAAACAGGTGATTCTGGCTCATCAAATAACTGATGTTCCTGCTGCAGGAAAAGGGAGGCAGTACTTTTGTGGGAGAGCCCTGTTGGTGACTGGGGGAAGCAGAGCTCCTGCAGGAATATCCTGGGCCCTGCGTTAAATAGCCACGGGCCATTATGGCAACAACACTTTTCTCCATGTTGGGATATTCTTAAATAGAAATGTCCGTCTGTGCTAGGAAGTGTGGAAATCTCTTTAGGGGGAACTGCAGAATGGATTTATACCCACAACCAGAAAATGAAGAGAAACCTGTGTTTCTACTGTTATATTAACAGTGATGACAGATACATTTTCCTGTTAAAAGTATTTTCACATAAAAGCTGGCACAAAGACAGGAGATGAAATCCAACTTTTGAAACTTTCCTTTTTTAGCTCAGTGCTCAGAGACCTGAATGTTTTCTGCTTTGCCAAGCTCCATCGAATGCCACGGTTATACACCAAGTTCTACATTACAGAAGCAGTGAGCCTTACACCTGCAGGTAAAGGTGCTCTGGCAGAAAAGCTCGCTCAGACGGTATTTTAGAATCACCACAATGTGCACACACATACCTTGTGCATTATGATCTTCCTCTGGGCGGGCTCGGCCATGTCGATCATCTTCTGCACGACGTAGTTGGCGTACTGGTCCTTCATCATGGTGTATAAGGCACTGTGAGGGCCGTCGTTCTGGCAGCACACCTCGTCGATCAGCAGGGCTCGCTCAGCACGGGACGCGTGGGTCACGCATTTTTCTACCACGTTGCTGGAAAATCAGGCAAGTGCATGATGGGACTGGAGGTGTAACATTTTTTCAGGTAACCATTTTAAATTTATCTGGAAGTTTATCAGTTCTTCAGGGTTCTTAACACCAGTAAAAAGTGTATTGCAAACGCATCAATTCCTCGTTTCCAAATCTCCAGTCTAATGACTGAGGAAGTTACAAGATTATACATCCCTATTATTTCACCCATGTGAAAAGGTTATTTTCTGATACTTATTATTTTGTAGGAGAGACTTTTCCACTGGACCTACACAGGTATACTGGACTTAATGCTGCAGATGTGTCCTAGCACATCTATTTTGGTTGTGGGCCCTTTCAAGACACAACAGAGAAAGCCAAATGCAAAGCTTCCTGCTTTTTGAAGAAATGCACTTTCCAGGAGCATGCCTACATCAGATATTCCATCAAATATTCTTTTGTAGAGCAAGTCTCTGACCTTCCAGAAGCTGGAAAGGCCATTAAAGCTTATAACACAGCAAAATGATCCTGGTCCTAAATTTGTGCTTTAGAAATTAAACAAATTAGAGGATTATGAAGAGTTCTATTCAGGCAAAGAAAAATAAAATCCAGATAAACTAGTTTGCTAGCAATTTTTAAAACAAATGCCCCCATAATGTCACAATGCATTTCTACTTCATTTTGGTGACAAGGCCAGTCTCACTAAATCACACAGAATGAATTCTGAGGTGTATTTTTCCTTAGCAAAAGGCACATAATCCATATTTCAGCAAAAAGCACGGAAGAGTAAGTTTTGGGTTCTAATTTCAGAATAGTTCAGGCCTCCTACAGCAGTCTTTCAGACTAAGGCAGAAAATCCTTGTTAGACTGAACTACCACGTTTTAAAGCGAGCCTTGTTATATTTGCAAATTGCTAGTCTGGATTGAGAGTCAGCACGTCCCAGTTTATCGTCATCAGCACATCACCCAAGTTCCAGCAGAGCTTTTCACCTGGCTCTGGGCATCCTCACTTGAAAACTTGGAACCTGTTCCCTGCACTCGCACAAAGTGAACAAAAGCCATGCCATAAACCCACAGAACCTCCTTTGTTTTGCTACAGAACATTTGCCTCTTCCCTTCCCCAAACCTAGTATAAAAATATCACTACCATTCATCTCTATAAAAATATGAAATTTCAGGAGGCAGGAAAAACAATAGGAAAAAAATTATTGTATCCCTTTTGTAACACAAGAAATAAATCCAATACTACAACTTTACAAAGTTAATGAATCTTTAATATATGAAAGTTGTGCAATACCTGGCAAATTTGTGCTGACTCAGAGCTAGAACTTTTCCTCTTATTTCTGAAACAATTTTGCTTTTGTCTTCAGGACGACCATGCTCCAGTACGTGTTGAATAACGTAATTTCCATATTGATCCTGAAAATAAGATTAATTCAATTTTCTTTCGTGTTCATACCAAGTAATAAATACAGACAGCTTTTGTACATGAGCATAAAGTATGAAATTGCTATTTGCATGGATATAAGGAAAATACAATAATGTCAACATTACAGTAGCAAAGTGATGCAAAACATACTTCATCAAGAATTACTTAATGGACCACAAATTTTACATGAAAAATGTAAATAATCTGTAAAACCAGTGTTTTGCTAGAGTATGTTTTATCCTCTTAAAGAAAGAAGTCCTTAAATTTAAGATCATACGTTTTTAACAGCTGTAATATTCCCCTGAACACCAAGCTACAGTCAAAAGTGTAAGAAAAAGGCTTTTTATTTCTTCTTTGCCTCCCAACTTCCAAATTCATTTTCATTAAAACTATGGAAGGAAAGAAAAACAAAAAATCAATGTCTACAAAACTAAAAAGAGGCAAATGCATTTAAACTAGGATACAGGAGTAAATTATGATAACAACAAAAAACTCTACAGTGCATTGAAAACGAGTGTACATGCACCAACCTGCACTAGCTGTTCTGTGTGTTGATGCAGTTCTTCTAAGATTGGCAAAGTCTGCTCAGCAGTGCAGTGCTCCAGAATGCGCTGAATTACTCTACAACCATATGGATGAGTTGAAAGTACAAATACCTTAAAAATAGGATTGCAAATGAGGTTAAACCAACCGAAGCTCACATCTATTGCAATATTACTGTGTTCAAATTGAAACTGAACATACCAACTACTATTAAAAAAAGTTTTGCCTGCCAAGATCAGAATTCCGTTTCCAGCAAAAGTCAGGAAAAGATGAAAAAGCAGGTTTTTGTGTGTCAAGGACTCCAGAAACCATATAGCTAAGAACCCAAATGTTCATTACAATGTCTCTAGCCTACACAGCTGCAAAGGAAATCCTGGAAGTACAACCCTTAGTTATGTGCTGTTCAACTTTCAAGCTTTCTTTTTTATTTAATTTTCAAATTTTAAGACTTTGATACTTATAAATTCAATAATGGTGGCTGATTTTCACCAATTTCATGTCCCAGCACACACAACAGGCTCCCAGTTCGTAAATAACTACTCAAAACATACAGCCAAATCTTGCTTATTCCTTCTGTTTGCTTCTCCAGAATCTAGGTTTGTGGTTTAGGGGATTAATTCCAAAAAACTCAGTGTTGGTCAGGACTGAACACAGAATCTTGTATGATTACGCATCAATTCAAATGATGCAGGCAGGGGAAAATGGTAAGTAATATCACATAAGTGTGTCATTTTTCATTTGCCATTTCATAGCAGCTAATATTTTCTATATATAATTACTTGGTGTTAAGGATGGATGTTCAGTAAATAAACACACTCACACTTTAGTCAAGGGGCTCTATTTACAGTTTAAAAAATACATCTCACGTACCTCATACACACTTTCTGGTGTAAAAAGACCCAACCCTAGAAACCCTGGTATGCAATTTAGTACTATGTACAACTATAATTCAGGTATTGATGTTGTGTAAAATGAGAAAGATATTGTAGATTTTATTAGGAAATACATTTGGCCATCCATTAAAGTAAAATTTAGTTATATAGCCAAGTTAGTAAGATTTTTACAATTTTTCTCAAGACTATAAAAGTACACACTTGTCTCAGAGGATTAAAATGTTATCTAGCTGCAGCACATATTCACTAGCCTGCAGCACAGTATCAATCTTATAGTAATAACTTCTTTTGGAAACAAAACAAAAACCCCAATCTGAAGTAAACAAATATGACACCCCCTTCACTCTGTACTAGCCCATATGTAGGGAACAGATTAGTGTATTTCATCACTGCAGTTCCTTAAGGACTGACATTCATTGGGAAACAATGAAAGACACACGTGCAACACAAGCAACAGGACAGGAAAATTTACTTTTTAATGAAAAATATATGCTAGAGATCACATACTTTATTATTATATAAAAAATGGCTCTGCCAAGAGTTGTGAAGGAAATGTGAAATGGTGTTATCACAAAACAGAAACACAAAGCCTGGCCCCACTAAGTCCCTTGTATATATTTATATGACACCCACTGCGTGTATTTATAATACATCCAAACAAACCTTTCTAGAGCCTCCTCTCCAACAAACTCATCTTTTAACAGCATGTTAACTGTCTCTCCAACAGCTTTTCTGTGCCATCATCCCCTTTTTCATTCTACTTAAAACAACAAAGTGCCAAACGCTATCTTATACATGCAAATGATGGACAAAGACCTGCAAACCTCTTTCTGTGAAAGCTAAGCAACCTGCAAAGAGGAAATGAACCACTGACACTACCTGTCCTTTGAATGCATCAATGATGAACTGGAGCGACTGGGGCTGAACACACTCAATGCATTTTTGTACAACGTGGTTTCCATTTTGATCTTTCACGCATTTCAGAACGTGGCCATCCAGCTCTTTCACCATTTCATTCTGGAAAAACAAAGATTATCCTTGTCTTTACGATGATATTTCCCCCCCCACTTAAATAAGGAAAAATTTCATTTCATCCTGACTCCAATCTTCATATTCACTGGTGCTAACTGTAAACCTCAGTATTTTCATTTAAACAACTATTTTAGCCTCTAGGATATTTCATGATGAAGGGAATAATCAAGAATTTAATCAAGTAAAAAGAGGGATACAATAAAAATAAATAAATAAAATAAAAAAAGCATTGCTCTAACTTACAATTACCTGCTGGTCAGGTGAGATTGACTCGAGTGCTTTCTGGATAACACGACAGCCATACATCTGGAGGGCCAATGGCAGAACATGACCACGGATGCGTGTTGCCAGGGCTAACTTTTGATCC
Source organism: Pachycephala philippinensis (assembly GCA_013397055.1). Lineage (NCBI taxonomy): Eukaryota > Metazoa > Chordata > Aves > Passeriformes > Pachycephala > Pachycephala philippinensis. The sequence continues at coordinate 23,446 of VWZT01003943.1, read as the reverse complement.
AGGCTTCCAAACTAAAAGAAAGTAAATATGCTGTTGACAAATGAAGACATATTGCAGCGTGCTGGAATTTACATGTCCGAGTAAGTATTTTCAAGATGTATGATTGTAATATTTGAATCATTTTTCACTTTATGTTTTTGGTGGGTGTATTTACCAGAAGCTTTTCTTTTCTAAATGCAACATTTTGTAATATTCCCCATCCAGTCACATACCTGCTATCAAACGCATGACCTTGAAAGACAACAGAAGAAATCAATATTGTTTTTATTTGTCTGTCTGTAGGAATATTTAAGTGCAATGAACCACTTTTTCAAATAAATTATACCAGGCAAATTGATCACAGGTCACTATTACATATGAATCCAAATCAGATTTTTCCTGCTATCTAAAAACTTGTACTGTCAGTGTATCTCACATCTTGTAAGAGAGGACACAGAAGTGACCACCTGGACAATCAGCTGGTGGCACAGCAACATTCCTGCAGCATTGCTGAGAATTGTCAAACTCCACACCCGTAGTCAGCTCTGAAGAAAGCTCAACCAACTTCACCTGCCTATTTAAACATTGAACCGAGGTCCCCTATTACATGAAAGGCCATGTGCACTTTTTTCTGGAGAACTGTTCTGCAGAATTAAGATGAAAACACTCAACTGACAATGATTAACTGTGTATTCATCCAACTTAACATTATGGAAAAAAGCAAATGATGACCCTAGAACAAAATCAAGATGTTGCATATCATGTCAATGACACTTTTCAGAGGTTATTTTGATTGGTTAACAAAAAAAAAGTTAAAAAAGCACATTGTTTCATAGATTACTCACTAAAAATGACATTCTTGTTTACAGCAAGTATCTTATTCCTTACTGGACATTTCCCAGCTTCACCTTCTCTCCACCACTCTTTGATATGGCCCTTGATTTAAAGTACACTATACTAGATACTCTTCCTACATACAACTTTTCCCAGGACACAGGTATTACTTTTTTCTTCTCTCTGCAAGCCAAAGCTTGTAATTCTTTGATAAAGCCTTTTTTTACCACATAGTTTTTAACAGAAAACAAATCTGTTTTAAATACTAGTTGTAGTAATATTGGATGTATCTTATGATAGATACCCCTTACTCAAAATTCTTCTGCCTCAATACATTTTATGGGAGTTTCCTCATACAGAGCACTGGATGAAGTTCCCACAGCTGTTTGAGTGCAAGGGTGTTTTCCAGACCCATTCTGTACCATGATGCAGTAACCAATAAAAAGCATCTTTCAAATGTTTATGTTCTCTTTCAGCTGCTGAAAGTCTCTCTAAGTTCTGCTAAGAGGCTTGTGAAGCCTCAGTGTGCAGCCTGGGCAGTCGCCAGTGTTCACCAACACATGCATCACCAGTGTAGGGAGAAACCGTGTCCATTATGACAAAAAGCACTGTATACAGAACAGAAAACATGTATGCAGAGTTACACACTTGGGTTCTTTGGAAGTCATGTAGAATTTTGCTATGATGTTAAGAAAAAGACTGGTTAAATTTAATCATATTTACAGCACTTCATTCGCATGTCCATCCATACACTTAGTGCTATGCTTACCTCAAAGAACTTCTGTATTACATAGTTTCCAAACACATCGGTCATCAATTGATAGGCTGCTTGCAGGATCTCATTAAATACCATCTGGCGCTCAGCTGGAGTAGCTCGCTCCAGCTTTTGCTGTATAAATCTAAGTGCAAAAAAAGGTACATTATGCTTTGCATCAACAACACGAAAACCTCTCAAACACTGTTTCAATGAGACACCTCAACACTCTAAAGAAAGCAGTCAACATTTATAAAATTTATTAAAATGAAAGTAGTGCCTTTGCATATAAAAGGATATATTTTAGTAAAATAAAGACTTAAAAACTTTCATTTGAAAAGCATTAAAGATGAAAAGAGTAACAGTAACTAAGCACCTGGTGATGTACTGACAAAAAATAGTTTTACATTCCAGCTGCCGCATATTTTGTTTTCTTAATCAAAGCCTTTTTGATACCTAGAGTTTACAAGTGTAGTTATGAGGCTATTTCTACAGTGAGAACTTCTACAGGCAGCTAAATTAATACTACTTTTACAATGAAATTTCCTAGAGAAGGTCAGCCTAAGAGTGTGCGCTCCAATTAATGGCACGCTTTGAATTAAGATGACAAGCACCTCATTCAAATGTTTAATGCTAATAAAACAATATCAAAGCAGTAAAGCATTATTAACTATTCTTATAATAATTACCTAGAACCATGCTGGTCTTGGGAAAATTCAACAATATGTCCAACAAGGTCCCTTAGCTGAAGATTAGGGAAACGATTGTTTCTGAAATCCTCCAGCAGCCGGCTGCGTCCAGAAGGCATAATGTCAGACCTACTGTAGCGGAGGCGCGAAGGAGGGAAGAGCTGGCTGGTGGAGCTAAAGAGACTGGAGGTGCTGGCTGCACTGCGATACTTGGCTTCGGCTCCGGGGGCTGCAGAAATATAGCGACCACTACCATTTGTCAGTCCTCCTACAAGGAAGCAGCTCTGTCAGTAACAGCCGGGAGGAAAACAAGCAACAGCAAAACAGCAAGTGCACTAAAACTACGGATACACCCTGGAGCCAAAGAAAACAACAGTGTTGTCTTGTTATTTATATTTACCTCATTATGGTTGGAGGAGTTAGATAGCTTTATCTTGCAATAAATAAAACCATTCTCCTCCTCATTTTTATTTTACGTGAAGGGCACCAGGAAAAGAAATGTCATTAGAAGAATATATCAAGGCAGGTAAAGTAAGCACCCACTCAGCCTTAGAGAAACTTTAGAACTGGGTGGGCCTTAAGCTTAGTGGGCAGATTTCCACTTCATGAGTCATACTGGCTTATACCCTTGTTAGTAGTCTTGAAGTTAGCCAATTGTGTCAAAATAGACCATGAAATCTGAACTACCCTTCAGTCCCTACTGAGATACCTTTCCAACTTACAGCGTGTTAAGGGCGTTTTTGGGGAGGCACATGTGGTGCCTCTTATGCTGTACCTGTCCTGCAAGTTATTTGATGACTTCAGCATCCCAAGCTTTCAATCTGGTACCTCTTCTAAGTACTAAATAGGTCAAATTTCAAACCAGGTAACTAAGAATACTCTACTTAATTCTCAAACAACCACAGATACATCAAACTGAAGCTCCCTTCAGAAACATGAAGTCCTTTCCTCGCTGCACAAACACTCCTCACTCTCATTAACACTTCATCCTTCCTTACTTTCTAAGAACTGAATTGCCTTCCTATGTCTAGGGCCTACTCCTTTTTGCTAGTGATTCCACCTACAGCTCTTGTCACCCCCCAGTCCTGTGCATTTCCCCTCACACCCTGCACTCTGATCAGTTCGTGTCGCTCTGAACTCCTCCAGCAGGCCTCTCTCCTCCACTTTACAACAGGCAGCAATTATCATAAAAAGCATCCAAAGCATCCTTCCCAACTGCTGTATGATTTTTTAGAGGGATACCCTTACTATACTACAAGCAGAAATATTTGAAGACAATTCCCACATAGAAATCTCAATTCTACTACTAAAACCAAACTAAGCAAAGAAAAAATCAAACATTCCCTAAAAGTATAAACTATGAATTGGAAAAGGAAAAGGAAAGCATTTTGTTTCCCTATCTAGAAAGTGACATTGTAATTAAAGCCCTTTCAAAATCAACAGGATAAATACCTACATTTGAATTTAAAACAAATTGCAGTATGTGCTGTTTGAATGGTGCTCTATTACAAACTTAATTTAAAAAAAAGGAAAAAAAAAAGAAGAAAAAAAGAAAAAAAAGAAAAAAGAAAACAGCTGACTGTGCCCCAGCCAAGCCTTCTCTTGGTTCCAAGTATTTATAAAGCCAGGCAACAACAGCATTACAGTGGACTGGCAATGTATTAATGGTAAAGTTATCTTTCTCAAAAGGTCAAATTCCAGTACCAGAATCTGAGATGTTAGTGCTCTGCAAGACACATCAAGCATCACATTTATTGCACTGTATGGTATTATGCCCCAAAATAGAAATAATTAGTATTTATTTTATAATTAGCCTTCAAAATTCTGTGTTAAGCATCAATAAATACTTTATGCCCCACAACAGCTTTTAAAAACTGCTAGGTTTTCTTTTAAATTAAAGCCTCTTAATTCTTTACAGCCAGGAAAATCAAATTTTTGTAACTATCAGTTTTAGTTTCCATTGACAAAAACTATTTCCAGAAAAGAACTGACAGCAACACGGTACTAACAAACAAAAGGAAAAAAAAAACCCCAACATTCTGCAGGTGAAGCAGTATGCAGAGTGATGCTCTGCTGTAATTTCTCCTCTAGGAGAAACGACCTTCTAAAGAACAAAAAACGTTATGCAGCTGAAATGATGGCATTTCTCATCTGGACTACGTAAATACATGAGTGCAATCCTGGCTTCCCTGTACGAGCTGTGCAGTAACACTATTTAACATCACGAGAGGGCACCAGAGCCCATCTGAAAGGAAGTTATGGGCCACTTTCCTGTTGCAGCATCTCTATTGCTCCACTGATCACATGCTCAATTCTGTGCCAGAAACTAATAGGGCAGTTTTGATCATATGCTCAGAGTCAACATACACAGTCATAGAATTGCACATATTAATCAGGAATTGTTTCAGCTTGTTTTTTTTTAACTGAGCCTTCACCTCTATAAATTAGATGCAACAATTTATCCAGCAACTAAAATAGAAATTAAGAAACTTGGTAGCTTTTAACAAATACACTATATATGTGTAACATACATTTCCTGCTTAGAATTATCAAGCCTTTTTTCAGTCTAATTTGGGAACCATCACTTTTTAAGACTTGTAAGACAACTATGCTGCAACTGGGAGGCTCCTATCTAGCCTGTGAAACTATTTCAGACAATCACGTTAAGCAGGACAGTAACACAGCAAGGCTGCGTTAAGAAAGCACATTCATTGTGCCTGTGAACTCAGAAGCACATAGAAAGCAGAACCTTGTAAAACACTGGACACTATTATAAAAAAGAGTGATTTAATAAGTAATTAGCTTTTATTCTCATTTAATCTTTAATTACAGCAATGTTATGGCTCAGTGGCAACTCTGCAGATTTGAAAAACAATAAAAGTCCCAAAATATAAGCATATTGTCTTAGGTACTTATTACATGCAGGCATAATTGTGAGTACAATGGCCTATTTTCTTCTCCAAACTAGGAAAGTAACAGCTTAGGTCTTATAAGTTATTTGGGTAACATACCCAACTGAAAAAGGCACTGAAAAATTAAAATACTTATTAGACATTAGTATAGCCACACAATTCCAAACTCTTGGGGAATAAAGTGTGCAGTTCATTCTTCAGATAATCAATTAGCTATCACTTCTGATTTCATAAAACAAAGATCTCCAAAGCACTGAGTACTATTAAGTTGTTTTACTGTTTAACTGAACCTAAATCCCTGTGGCTAATCCATAGGCAGGAAAAGGCACAGAGATATAAAGGGGATATAGATCATCTAAAACACAGCCTAAGTTTCAAGGACACAAAGTATGTTAAAATACTGACTCCTTAACATAGGTAGCATATTTAAGGTTAAGGAGCACATGAAAAAATATTAAAAACTAGATCTAGGCATATTTATTTTGACTGCATTAGTCTGTTAGTATTTGTCAAAGTATTTTTTCAATGATTTCTAATAAAGACGGAAGACGTATCTACTGTATAGTAACTTATTTACATGTGTCAGCAGTATTTTCTAGTAACACACATACATGTATATAAATGCTTTTAACTCAATTTCTGTTGAGTCCTTCATTGTAAAAAAGTGGCTTCACCTCATCCTCAGATAAAAGTTTCATCTTCATATGGAAAATAGAATTACACATATCTATGTATATTTTAGGAATCAATGCAAGTGTTTATCATGCCTGGTTAACTGAAGCCCTACAGAGGAGGGACACAGCAGAGGCAATGCACAGCTCCCCATACTGCCTTGCCAAGGGGCCTTTACTCTTACCCAGAACGACCATCTCTGAAGGTTAAACATCAATCTGAACTGCTAAAAAGCTTGGCTCGCAACACACAGAACTAATTACCTCCAAAAGCCCAGATTTTAGAAATCCTACTCTACACCAAAACTCTACTCTTAAAATGCTGCAATCAAACAGGGTAAGGACTACCAATCTAAAAGGATTTTTTATGACAATGGAAAAACACTTTTTCTTGCAGTTCCTTGTACTTGGGAGTGAAAGGGTAGTTCAAATTCATGACCTTACTGCTCCAACTGATTACAGTAAAGAAGCAGTTACAGACAACTGACAAATCCCTTCAAATACAGGAAAACTGACACTAGCACAAAGTCATTAGCACATTGCTATTTTAGGATGTTGGATAAAAGTTGGTGAGAAGAGACAAAAACAGTAAAATATCACAAATTTCTTGTAAAAGGGAAATTGTTCTTTTAAGCTACAAATTGCAGCAGTGTCTGACAAAGGGGTTATAAAACCATGCACCCTTTCCCAGTGTTGTGCTCTAGATTCTGGTGGCTGAAACAGGAGCAACCGAGTTTGATGCCCATTTTAAAACAGGAGTTAAACTTAGCTGAACCTGTTGATACAAGCAGGCAGGACAAGTTTGGAAGGTGGAGGGAGAGCTGCATTTGACAGGCATTATCAAAATACCAATGGAAACTGCATGCAGACATGAACTTACAATGTTCTACTCTGAAAAGTGACTACATGATAAACATACCCTTCTTAAAATACACTCCCTGTTGATTCCAGGTATAACTTCTCATTTGGTGAGAAAGCTTTCATTTTTTATTTTTTTGTACGTGAGAACAAAACATGCTTCCAAGAGCGGCTGATGAACACACCAGAATAAATATAACAAGACAGACAATTAACTGCAGAAATAGTCTTAAACCCTGAGATGGTGCACTTTGAATGTAACTGTGCAAAAATATAGCACAGGGCAGAAAGGCTAAAAAAAACCACTGCATTTTTCTGCATTTTTTGTGAAAGCAAATATCCAGAAGACCTGAATTTCCAAATTTCAGGCTGATCTTGTAATGTAGCAAAAAGTTTATCAGTAATCAAGGTCCACTTCACTTGGAAGATTAAGAGGACACAATGGAAGCCAACACGCTTGTGTCAATTTTCAGAGTACAACTGTATATTCTGGCAGTTACACACTGATCTAGTACATGATTTTAACAAGCTATTAGGCTTGGTTCACACTGCCAAACAGTTCAAAATGGGTCAAAGTCAGTATTTAACAATTTCTGCTGATAGAGGCAATCCTCTATACTGATCACAGCCTATTTTCTTGTAACTGAAAAAAAAGTCTTTTAACATTTATCAAATGTGAAACAAAACTTTGAATGTTTTAGATTTTAGATAATGCCTTCCAAAATTTGGTTTAAGTATAGTTTTCAGCAATATGAAAACTATGGTGAGAATACTTTGAAAAGAAAGAAAGAAAAAGATTTCCATGATAACCCCATTGTCAGATGTTCAGAACTTTCTCAAAAGCCTCCATTTGGGCTGAAACTTTCCATGCTTGGTCTCAGCCCAAAGGTGCACTTTGTAGACCTGAAAAAGGAAAAAAGGTAAGTAAAAAAAAATAAAACGTGCTGAAACATCCCCTTGCCCAGTTTTACTTCGGGTATTCAGCACTTAACCTTGAAGGGGATACTGTACTGCAAATGTAATATATTTTAATTATTTAACCTTGTTATACAATCACTCACACATTTCTCACTTAAGGTGTATCTGGTAGGCATTTTAAAATATTCTTCCTGTTTTATTTTCACTAAAAGAAGTATAGGGGATTAGGCTGCCTATTGCAAGCATGGGACTGTGCACTGAATAGTTACTGGAGCAACAGGCAACTCAATCTTGAATTACATCCAGTTTCACTGTATGATTTTAGCATCCAAATTAAATGACTGCAAATATTTGCAGCAGGAAAGAAAAAATTTATTAGGTAACCTCAAGTTAGAGGCATTATGTTCTAAATATGCTGTATACTGTGGTGGGGTTTCTTTAGATTTTTAATTTTATTTTATTTTAATTTTTTATTTAAAGAAAGGTTGAGCTCCCATGTCATCTAACTAGCCAAAAAAAAATTAAGACATTATTTTCAGCATTCCTTAAAAAATACATCTGATAACAGAGAGCCACCACTGACAATGCCTTTGCTACTTCTTTGACAAATGCCTTTTTTTTTCGTTTTTTCCTTCCACCAGCCTGGTGATAAACTACTGCCTTCCTGGCAAAGTATCTGAGCCATGAGGTTGACTGATTCAAAAATCACTTTTCAACACATTTTACATTGTGAGCACTGCTCACTTTTCTACTTTATCATGGCAAGGGGCATTAATGAAAGTCACTTCACTGTTAAACACATCATCTAAAATGTCCTTAAAGTGGTAACACAGTGGAGGAGAAACAAAAATAATGCACCTTTGCTTGTCATACTGTGGAAACATAATAGAAAAAGGACCAATAATTCTTACTGGGCTCTCTACTGGGCTTCTGCAAGGGAAGAAAAATTAGTTGTTGGCCCGATACTGCCAAAAGCTGAGTGCCCTCCACTGTCAAACCAATGAGCATCTGAACGTGCTCTTCACCTTTCAGGAATGGCCCCTCTTCATTACAAAACTGTTTAACAGCAAAGGTAATGTGACATCTCTTATGCAACATATATTTTACACATAGAAATACATACACACATACAAACAAAAAGTGTTTTTTTGGTTTTTTGTTTTTGTTTTTTTTACCTAAATGCAAACTGGATGAGGATCCATGTGATGAAAGTGATGGCGGTGGCGTAAGTGAATGTCCTGGCGTTTGGCTTGGCAGAGGCATGCCTATTGGACTTGGAGAGGAGGAAAATCCCAGACTATTGTAAAATGGCTGCCCTATGGGTGCTAGGCTGCTACTAGATCTTTTGTACAAGTCAGAGCTAGTAGATAGAGAATCTCTCCTTGTGGCACTACTACTTGCAGAACTGCCAACTGAAGAAGAAATAAAAAGACCCTAATTACACAGTGTCAACTGAATAAAACCTATCCCCAACTACAGCTGGGCAACAACAGATGTGATCACAATAATTACAGCAATCGTTATGACAAAGACAATTACTGTGATAACCACACATGCTTTTAAGTAAATCTAAGTGGGTATAAACATACCACTGGCAAGTAATTTCACCAACGTCCATGTCTTTCAACATTTCACACTAGACTTCTCATAGTAATATTGCAGTACTCTTTTAAACGCCTGGCTTCAGGCTTTGGGACAAATATGGAATTTATAAGATTACATTACACTGTCACTTTATAGAATAAATGATTCTAAAAATATTGCCACTAAATTATTTGATAAACTTTTTTCACCATAAATTATTAGTCAGTGACACTTATTTCAGGAAAAAGTCTAGAGGCAATTAGTTGTTGTTTAAGGGTTCACAAAATAATCTCTATTGCTGTTCAGCTGTTTCTGAACTTCCTCGTTTGTGAACCCCTCACCTGTAGGAAAAAAATGACTACTTAAAATTCCCTATGAGAATTATGGCTCTCAAAGAAGAGAGAAGTGTTTTGAAAAGATATTATAAAGAGGGAATAGGCCAAGAAGAAGATGAGAAGCAGAGCAGAGACAGGAAAATTAGGTGAGAAATTAAAACGTCCGTTTACTGCTATCAGTGTTTCTGAAAGTCAAATTAGACTAGAGGCTTTGGATAACAGTGTATTAGTGAAGGACTGGTTATCCTGCACAGCATCGTTCAGCAGGGCGATGAGCAGTCTAGGACAAATTAGGAGAACAATAAAAAGTTTTTAGAAATGTTAAATTCTAGTATCTGCTGCATACTAGTGAAATATTCAACTAGAGTGCCTGTTTTAAACACTGGAACATTATTATACTCATGAACCAAACCAAGATTATGGATATTTTAATAACCAGTATCTTTGTTAAGCTGAATTTGGAAAATTGATTATTACTACTGACTACTTCAACTTAAAAAGGAAAGGTCAGAATTTGTACTTTCATAACCTTTATCCTTTTCAAGTACCTTCCTATTAAAGCTGGCAGCATGGCCCAATATAAAGGTCACCTGAAACTTCCCATTTTAAGACACTAATTTGTTTTCTCATAACATTAACAACTTGACTAATATTTTTCATGGCAGGAACTTGCTTGGACAAAATTTTTAATAGAACTTCTGTCTACACACTGCCATTTCAGAAATACTGGCAAAGAAAGGTCCTTTATCCTTACCAAAACAATCTAGCTACCTCTTTGAGAAATTAATGCTTTCATGTACTCAGACCAAATATGCCAGCAACAGGAGATCCTCATTTTCACACTCTTGGACTGAACTAAAAATCTTTGCAAAATCACGGTTCATCCCAGTTCAGCACAGATCTGCTACAGACTCATAGCTGAAAACCTAAACTCCTGACCATACACAGAACATCTGAGATGGCTGATTAAGGTTGTGCCTGCAATTGAACTTCAGTGTGCCATGTCAAAAACAGACTGAAACTGCTGTCCAAGATTCCACCTTGTATTGGAAAGGCCCGTGAGGCAATGTGGAAAGGAAGTTTTCTATTTCAAGTGCAGGGGAGACAAAAGCCAAACACAAGAAGTAGACTAGGGAGGGGAGAAAGAGAAAAAAGGAAACCAGAAGGAGGTAGAGAGAAAGGTCAGACAAAGGAGCCAACAAAGAGACTGAAAGAAAAACTGGCAAGCACTTTCAGTGGGACTGAGGATGAGAAGAAAGCAGATCTGAAGAAAAGTTAGGCTGTAGAAGGTGTATGTGACTGTGGGGCAAAAAGACTGGAATAGTAAGCTGATGATGGGAACATCACACAGTACAAGTAGAAACAGAAACATACTTAGTAGGGGGAGGGAAGCAGGAGATAAATGTTGCCTGGAAACTGGGAAGGAAGACATACTAGAGGAGAAGCCAGAAGGAAAAGATACTGGACTAACTAGGCAAGGAGATTGAGAATAAGAAACCAGAAGAGCAAATTAAGGCAACAGTTGAAAGAAATCTCAAACTCTGAGACCAGCTCTACAGGCTCTGGCTCAGTGAACCATATAAATGTTAATACAATACTACACGATGGATTGTTATTTTTCCATCTTTCAGGGTTTCTTACTCAGCTAAATTACTGCAGCTTAACAAGTTACCATGAACCAGCTGAGCTGCATTTTCACACACAAGCAAAGCTCACAAACCCCAGGAGATAATTTGCATTAGCTTACTCCTCTTCCCCCCTCTCTAAGCTAATCCAATTCCCTTACAGTTGTTACAAGCCAGAAGAAGGCATCTGGAAAGCTGCCACAGTCGATCTAATTCTTGGCTACCTATTAAGCTGCAGTAACTTATCACCATGTACCTAAACCTTTAAAATGCAGTATGAATAATTTTATTATAAAAGAACAGAGACTGTAAGTACATACAGTCATTTATATGGTATGTTTCAGTTGTTACTTGGTTCAGTCATTCAAGCTAGAACATGCTCACCTTTGCATTTTTTGCAGCTATTTTTGTTCCCTGCAAAAACTGAAAATGCAAGGGCAAAATGTGTTCTGCCGCCTATCAGTCTTCACGGCTATATTTTAGCTGAAATTCAACCTTTTCAACACACTGACAGGAGTTACAAAAAAGCTGAAACCTTGGCACATAAAAAATTAAACTTGTTTTCAATTTGCCTCAATATGCATGAATACCATTTGTTTAAGTGCTTATCTGTGTAATTCAATTCATATATACATACAGGTCAGAACTCTAAAAAAATAAATAAATAACCAGGAAGAATTTTTAAAGTGGCTATTAGGGCAAGTACAGTTTATACTTGGCAGAAGGGCACTTTCAATATGCTTTTATTCTAATAATACTAAAAATATTTCAGGTTTAGATAGCACCTTTCATCAGCACTTCTCAAACTGCAAAAGCATAGGGATTCCTGCTTCCCTGTGCAAACCACCATGCTAATTAAATCACCCTGGATACTGCTGCAAGATTTCAGCATGTGCTCTCTGTGCTGAGGGCTTTGGACAAAGCTCTGGAACTGACCTTCGCTACAAGAAAAAGGCTTAATCTCCTGTGCCAGCAAAAGCTATGCTGATTTTCTTAAGTAGATACACAACTAAAATTTGTGTTCTATGGAGGTTCTTCAGATAATGCAGGATAAAAACTTTTATGACTTAAATCTATTCTATCTAGAGACCTTAAATAGGTGCACTGTATTAAATATATATATTTATTATCACTATCTACCAATGTAATGAAACTGTACCTAGAGTGAAACACAGCTGCTAAGGATTCACTGACACCCTACAAGTAGCTCATGACAAGTTATATTACATAATATACACTTAGATAGCACATTTTGTAAATAATATTTACTTGCTGTGGCATTAAGGAAAATTAAGGAAACTTACACTACTGAGTAGCCTCAACTTTTTTTTTTTAATTGAACACAGGATGTTTTGAGTCTCCTCTTTAAAATCAAATATCGGACAGGATCAGTGCAAAAACCTGATTTTGGACTTCCTAGCATTAGTTTTGTTAAAGTAAATAATTTTTCCAATTATTTTATGAAAAACAACACTGAGAAAACTCTGTGTTGGTATGCAGTATATCTGATGTCACTAGTCACACTTAGTTACCAAATAACAACTACCATGTCTTAACACTGAAGGGTGTATTTTTCCTTCTGTTTTTTCTCCCCCGTATATTAAGCCATCTTGTAATTTTTTTTTTTTTTTAAATTACTTTCCTTAGGGCTAATTTTCCTTAGTTTTGAAAAGAACACTGTTAGAGTACATACAATTCCCCCAATTTCTACCAATCTTCAAGATACATAAGATTAAACATGCTCCATTGATTTAATTAATATTAGTAGTAAGAAGCAATTCAGTGCTGTAAACTTAGAGATTAATAGCAAAAGGAAATATTCTTTAAAAAAAATATTTCTCTTGCCTTACTAAAACTGAATCTGAAACATAAGAAAACCTACCTTGCATGTTTAAAAACTGCATGAATATGAAATTTCTGCTTTAGAGCAGAACCATGATAAAATTTTATTTATTTATTTATTTTAAATACAAACAGGTCAATAATATTTAGGAGCATCTGTTGAAATAATTAAAGGCCCCAAATGTGCACAGAGCTATTTAGGCTTAACTATACCTAAGATTAAACCTGCTAGAGTTAACAAGGACTATTCTTGGGTATTAAAACTTTTTGCTTATAAATCCTTTAAAAATGTTATGGAAACAAGTACTTCAATATTAGATCAAATTTAGAAAGTCATATGCTATTTAATTTGTTTGAAAAAAATTAGGAATTTTTCTGATATAATAATAACAGCAAAAGAATACATATCTTCAATATAATCAATTGTTATTTTAACCACAGAATGAAGACTTTCTTGAAAACAAAAGCATCTTACTGAAAAACAGTAACAAACTTCTGGGGCAGAGTACAGTGATCAGTATGGAAAAGTATTTTGGAGATACCTGTTACTACAGGATATTGTTCAAAAATGCATCTTGTATACAGAACCCAAGTGAATTTAAAAAACCTTTTTTACTCCCCTACAATTTGTTTTAAACTTGAATAACCTATTTTTGCATTCTTTTTAGAAATGTATGTGTATATATGATGCCTGATACAGATACATTTTTACGCTTAACACAAAAGTCTCACAGAATGTCCTCACTATATTAACAACCTACCTGATGAGCCAAATCCACCAAGTGCAGAGCCGATAGCTGCTCCTAAAGAGCTGCTACTTCCAAAGCCAAGAGATGTGCTTCCTGGTTGGCCAGGACCATGTGAAAAAAGGGAACTGCTCTGGGAGTTATTGGTCAAAGAGTTACTGCCATAAAATGAATTGGATTGTAGGCTACTATTTGTTTGCTGTTGCTGTTGTTGTGGCTGGGCACCAAGTGGCCGAAAAAGACCGTTCGTGGCTCCCGCGAGATTGTTTGCTGTTCCTCCAGCTGAAGCAGCTGCAGCTGTAAAACACATGTTTTCAATCATAATTACTCTCTCGAACATTTCTGACTGAAAATGGATTATTCAGAACTAAATTGTATTTTCTTGAAGCCCTCTCAAAACAAGCAAAAATTCACATATTAAAGGACTAAGAGACTTAATAGTATTACATAATCTTAATTACTCAAGGAAAAATGGTGAAGACAGCACATGTTTTAGGCTAATCAAGGCTGCAGAATTGTTAATGTAATTGAGGGAGTTTTCAGTGTAAACATGTAAGACATTACTGTTTACTGAACTTTTCATATCCAAAGTTGCAGTAGCAGAGTTGCAGCTAAGAGTCATTCAAAGATATCTTCAGCTACTGTCAGAAGCAAGTTCTGCATAAAGAAAGAAGCTGATAGATTAACTTAAAATCTATTTTTCTGAACAAATTAAGTTAATTAATCCAGGGTTAATATTCTGGATTTTAATTTAACATGCAATAAATGGTTCAGTAATACTAGATCTTAAAACCGGTAAAAAAGAAGACAGAAACTAGAGACTTTTGATATAACTAATTCTCTTCTTTTGCTTTCCATTCTATACATAACTTTTTCCTTGCCACACTTTTCAGGAGAAAATACTTTCATGAGAAAAGCATAGCAAGGCTCCAGAGCAGTCCATCTTCTGCCAGGCCGAAGCGATGAAATGATGCTTCCCAGAAGACACCATTTAGGGGATTGATGAGAAGTGCATGTTATAATGCATGGGGAGAGGAAGGAGAAAATGTTCCTATCTGACAAGTAACATCTGCAGAAACATGCCTGTGTATGTATGGGAAAAGGACTGTAAATTCCAATTAAAAATGGAAAACCCCATCTCTGAGAAACCGCATTCTCAGAGAACAGGAGGAGAGAGAATAATAAAGCAAGCATGCACAGTATATCCTTCAAAACTAGAAAACTTCACAGATGCATAGAAAAGCATAATATCAAATACTAATCAACATTACTGTTAAGGCTCAGTAGAGAAGTGAAAGAAACCTCTGTGCAGGATCAAGTATTTACCTGCTTGTGCTGCTGCAGAACTGATTAGAACAGGAGTTGAGGCAACCAATCTGACTGGTGCGCCAAGGCCAGTTCTCGCTCCAGGGCCTACGACTAAGGCACCAGTCTGATCGTAATAGGCAGTGGGAGCCAGCACCTGGTAGCCTACACAACACAGGAGACAAGGATTAGTAGTACAGAGAGTCTCATACAGTCAGCATTTCCTCTCTCCTTGGAACGTTCCAACCACAAACTACAAACCAGCATTTCTGCCACACTGTCTTTGAACATCAACCGGACATCAAAGGAAAAAGCAGTAAACATCATAAAACACAGGGACATAACCAGATTTAGAAATGCTTCAAGTAATTTTTTACAACTAAATAACTGCTAAAATTAGTTGTCTGAAGTTGAACTTATTGTCAAGGTGGAAGTTTCTAGCACCATAGTGAGAAGGTACAGGTACAACACAACTGACAGTATTTGGACCATTATCAAATCAATTTCTTTCAGGAATTTACAGTACTCTACATTTCTCTTGCACTCATTTGTACATGGAAAAGCTATTGAAATGTGCACAACTAAAAGGCTGAGCTAAATGCAAGTCTGGCAATTCCATACATTACCTAGCCACACTTAAAAGACCATCTGCAAAAACACATTAGGAAAGGAATGCTGTATGTGCAGGAATACCTTGGACCAGTCAGTTACACGGGAATAAAAGACTATAATCCAAGCACAACACTTTATTCAGCAGACATTTAAGAACTGGAATTGATGAAGAAAAGGAGAAGGAGTTGAAAAAGGAGAAAAGCAAGCAGTAGGAAGGAATACAGGATACAATATATGAATGAACGAAAGCAAAAGAGACAAATGAAAGCCAACCAAAAACCCTTTATTTAGGACAAGAGCAAGAGAATTAAATTTAAAGCTCTTGACACTTGATAGTGAAGTAGATGAATTGGAGTAAGAATGCCTATAATCTGGAAGACAAGCTACAATAATCTAAGAAAGGGTGCTGACATTGAAAATATAGCAATTTCTAATTGTTAGGTTGACTATTCTTACAAAGCAATAAAACAAAACCCAACGTAATTTCAATATTCGTCCCATGTTCAAATATATACTAACATTATTTTTTAAAAAGTCAAGATTGCAAAAGTCACACATCTGTTTTTGTACATATAAGAACAAAGATTTTGCCTTCTATTTTAAGTCAAATGTTCACATCAGTTGCCTTGTATGTTCAGAATTAGGTCTAGCAGAGTTCTCTCTGAAATACATATGGACCTGAACATAACTGGACTTCTGATTTCAGCTAAGTACCACAATCACCAGCCTTCCAAGTCATATTTTCTCCTCCTCAATTTCTAAGACATCTCTGTAATCTCTTCTGCTTAGACACGCTCCAAAAAAAGAGCTGGAAACATCATCTGCCTTCTAGCTGGTGCTTCCAGTGCTCTGCAGGGAAGCTGGATACACACAAATTCTCACACATCATGAAAATCTGAAGATATGAAGAAGACTCAGGTAGTACTGAACAGGAGAGGAGCAATGAAAATCCAGATCTTTAGGTTCAATTCACAGTTCTGGGGGTGAACGCATTATAGTGGTTATGAAAAATTGTCACTGCTATCATTCTAAACCTGTTTGTTCTCACTGCTCACTAGCTGCTTTGCATTCAAGGCACATCTACCTTCTCTTTCCCACCAACAGCGCAAGAAGACAGTTGTCCTCCATGTTGTTTGTCTGAAAATTTGCCTAGTTTAAACCAACCAAAACAGGTTCTTACATTTGAACTGGTTAGAAAACCTTTGCTAGAGGTGCCATTGCCTCTTCCACCTACAGAAATATGCTCTGCTGCTCTACCCCTTCACCACTAAGAAAGGTTGCTACATTCCCAAGGTAGGGAAAGGTGAGAAACTGTTGTCTGTTTTACTGTAGTTCTGTAGAGAACCCAAAATATTAGATTAGTGACATAGTAGGAAAGCTCTTTATAATGGCATGTGTTCCTGCACACATTAGCAATGTTTAATTACTAGTACCTACATAATTTCTGCTTTTACTCGTAGCAGGTTCAACTGGTAATACCATGTTGGTTCTGCTCTGTGTTCCTGCTGTATCATAAGACCACTTTTCCAGAACTCAGAATTGGCTAACACTTAGCAGTGTTTACTCTGTCCACCTACCCTCTTCAAATGCACAAACCCATGAATACTGCTGTAACTGTGTAAGTACAACTGTACAAAAAACCCACTAATTTTATGTTTACACCCTTCCGCTCATCTGAAACGAACATACAGCTTTTTATGACTTCAGGCCCAAGATGTAAACAAGCCTATTTTCCAATGCAAAATACTTGGAGGGGGGCAGGGGAGATAGCTTACACTTTGCATAAATTAAACTTACTGAAATTAATACCAATACAGTTTAATACATTAATATTAGATTTTCTAAAATAATTTACTCGTATGACTGCTAAACAAAAAAATGGAAGCAACCTGCCCTTGCTCTTTACACTACAACAAGCTTAAGCCCTCCTGATACTTCTCTGATATTATCTGAACCTGTGATCCACCCATAGACAGTACATTTAAAATAAGTAATGATAAGCTAGGTCAATAGCATCCAGATACTGTCTGTCACAGAAGGTTCAAGCTATGCATGAGAACTGATGGGTTCATCTCTGTTTCCAGCTTCTGAAATACACTCTGAACCAAAACAGGCCTCAGCTTCCTACTTAAATCTACTACAACAAAGCAACACAGGACTATTTGTGAAATTGCTAAAACCTCACTAAGTGCATCTGCAGCCTCAAAGGTATAAAATTTTTTTGCTTTTATGTCAGAAATAAGATTTCAGAGAGACCACCTCTGATCAGATTAAATAACTGAAGAACAGCTCTCACAGCAAAACTTAGATCTTCTCCTTTCCCTTCCTTTGCACTATTCTACAAACTGTCCCAGAAAGACGAGCACAAAGCTGGAAACTTCCCCCGCCTTCTCTCTTATCAAAGGTAAGGTGGTGACTTGGCAGATCTTCTAATTCCCTCTCTTCTGGTTTCAGTTTTTATTACCTTCCTCACATCACCATCACCTCTCCCTGTGGCTGTGCAATTTCCCCTCCAAATTAACAATTATCAAAGCTCACTTCAGTGCCTTCACATTCAAGTTCACTGTGGTATTCTCATGCAGTCAGAAAACTAAAACCTACTGTTTCCTAATCACACTTTTATTTTAGAGTTCAATTGCTCTAACTACACTTACTGTCTCCGTATCAGCAGGGAATGTGAAAGTAAACAATCTAGTTTATCAATATGGTGTTTTGCTGAAATGATTTCTAAATGTCTCCAGAAACCAGACTCTGAAAACTTTCTGATTCTTATCACACAAACCTTGAATATACTTAAAGAATGAGAGAAAATCTGTTCTCTTGGCTTATGCAGCTCATCCTTAAGTGTTGCACTTATCCACCCAGTAATGCAACTTCCCTCAGTGATGACATCTAAATGTATGTCACTTCTCTCTACACAATTTAAGTTAACAGATGTGACACTTCTTACTGCCAACTCAATTATCTACTCCTTTTAAAAATGTCATCCTCTCCCCTCCCCAACTCTCTTTCTCCAAAACCTGAACCCCTATAACCTTTTGCTTGTTCTGATGAAGACATGCCCAGCCTTATCTCTGCACAAACTCTCACAAATCAAATTCACAACTTACTATCCAGCCA
Source organism: Pachycephala philippinensis (assembly GCA_013397055.1). Classification (NCBI taxonomy): domain Eukaryota; kingdom Metazoa; phylum Chordata; class Aves; order Passeriformes; genus Pachycephala; species Pachycephala philippinensis. The sequence goes on along the minus strand of VWZT01003943.1, from coordinate 4,662 downwards.
GTAAACCATTTATACTTTCTATAACCACTGGAACTTTGCCTATACTGTAAGTCTCTGTATACCTACCATAATGAAATTTGACTTCTATTTCATACTACCCACTGCAATGTCACACTTCAAATTCCTCTCAGTAATAAAATGAAAAAATGCTACACCAATGGATAGAAATTGTTGATTTTAATGCTTTACACATGGGGGGTTTTCTTTCCAGAATACTCACTTTACACGCCCACCTGCAAGCCAGATGCACCATGACAGCTGCACTGTGTGAGCTTCATAAAACTAAGTTGTATCTGACCTAGTCAGTGCAGTCAATGGCGTCTCTGGAGGGATCTGGCTGACCCGCTGTTACAGACATCTATTTTAGGGTAAGCTGAGCAGCTCTGCAGCCTCTGTACAGCAACTGCACAAGGGAGATCTCCACTGAGCACAATGACTCCTTAGACAGCTGAGGTCACAAGTAGATTCCTGACTTTGGATGATTCAGCTAAGTCCAGATGTTGCCTGTGATGAGGACTGGTTTTACTCTTAAGCAACGTATTCATATTCAATGTATACTGATCTATGTACTATGAAATTGGGAATACGCTCTGACTCTCTCTTGAACATATCAAGCAGAAACACTCTGGTTTTTAAGAATCTTTATTATTGAATGACTTGCTCCATTAGGACAAGAAGAATTTTAAATGGAATTGCATAACTCCAATACAAAATGGATTTCACATTTAATGGTTTTAAAAAAGAACCTGAAGTTTTACCTTTTATCAGCCTTCCAGTACCCAGAGGGGACTACAGGAAAGCTGGAGACTTTTTACAACAGCATGAAGTGATAGAACAAGGGGGAATGGCTTTCAACTGAAAGAGTGTAGCTTTGCATTGGATATTAGGAACAAATTCTTTACTGTGAGGGTGCTGAGGAACAGGTTGCCCAGAGAGGTTGTTGACACCTCACCCCTGAAGGTGCTCAAGACCAGGGTGGATGAGGCTCTGAGAAACCTGGTCTAGTGGAAGGTTGCCTGTCCATGGCAAGGGGTTGGAATGAGATGATCTTTCAGGTGCCTTCCAACCCAAACCATTCTATCATTCTATGATTTTCTGAAAGGAGAGTTAACAGTGACATTATGTGAAAAGTAACCTGGACTTGAGACACTTTCTGTATGTAGAATGAGATAGGTATCTCAAGCGATACAGGAACACACCTCCCTAAGTAATTACTAAAAAGCACAATAGCAGATTTGCAAATAAAACAATCAGATAATTGGGATAACGTGAATTTCATCCAACACGAAGGCTGTGACAAGGAGAGAGCAGCTCAAACAATTTAAGGACAGAAGCATGGACAAGTTGAGCAATATACTCTCACTTACTAGCTCACAGTGAAGCCAAAGTACAAATATTCTCTCTGTAAAGAATATTCAAAAGCTTGAAACTCAATTTGGACCTTCACTTTGTTGTAAAACATCTCAGTCCATTGAAACATGAATTCTACACTTCTTAATCTTGCTTATTACATTATAGGTGTTGCTAAGTGGTTGCTATCTGGGATTCACTGAATCACATTTTGGTATCTAGATGTTATTCAGTCATCTTGACTCAATTTTATAGTAAGGTAATAGAAAAAGGCATCTCTGGAGCAAAACTCACTTTATCCTAAATCAGAAAACTAAAATAGAGGCAGACAAATCAAGAGTAAAAGTTCCTATTTCTCTTTGCTTGCTATAAATGGAGCCCAAGCATCTCTCTCAAATACATACACCAAACCCAGTAACATGATTCCCACACAAAAAGCCCTGTATTCATTTCCTCATCCTATATCCTTCTTACCCTAAAAAGAGAAATCACCAGCACTCCCTATGACTCACTACGAACCCATCTGATGATGACTGAAAAAATAAATGTCTTTCTTCATATTTTGAGCTCTATTCCCTGCAAGAGTGTGGTTGGTAAGGCTGAAGCCAGTTGCAGACAGTTCCTATTATAGAACAGTCTGAAATATATTCACAAGAATAAAGTTCTAATCTGGCCATCCAGGCTTGCAGCATCAGATGGGATAAAGCAGCAACCTACAATGGAAACTGAATAAAAAGGCTCCTGCCCTCAAAGAAAACCTTTTGGGGCTTGTGGAAGAGGAAAAAATGTCTTCAAGTCCCTTCTTCAAAGGACAGGCTCTTGCACTACTGCGATTATGTATCTGACCACTCAGAATTACTTCCAATCATCCACTTGGAGTGGGGGCCTTTTTACAGGTTTTAAGAGCTGCTCTTGAGTTAAGACAGATACTACTCCAGATCCAAAGTAAGAACTAATAAGTAACTATAAACAAACTGTGGTGGTTTGAAGAGACTGAGTTGATGGACAGGGTTTTAGACCAATCGCTTCTCACGATTTTGCATATAAAAAGGCACTGGTGAGGGGAAGTCACTCTCTTCTTTTCCGGTCCCTGAGCCGGGAGGGGCGGTGGGCCCGGGCCCCGCTGGGCCCCGCCGGGCCG